>PVJS01005664.1:0-63199 GCA_004027185.1 Glis glis | reverse complement strand
TTTTGAAACCGGGTCTCACTAAGTTGCGGAGGGCCTCACTAAGTAGCTGAGGCTGGCCGCGAACCCGGATCCTCCGGTCTCAGCCTCCCAAGTACTGGGATTACAAGCATGTGCCACCATGCCCAGCTAAAACAGATGTTTTTAATGTGATGGTTTATAATATAATAAATGCATGTATAAACACTATGTAATGCAATTACAATATGTTTAATTAATACATGTAAATATGCAGCATACATGCTTACATGTATCACATATGTACATTATTTACAAAGAAATAATAACCAAAGCCATGACAAAGAAAAAATAACTTGCAAACATAAGGCTAAACCACTTAAAACGATGAAACATAACATTTACTCTGCACTGCTTGGTAATCAGTGGGGAAAATGGAAAATTACTGATTGTGTCATTTCTGTTGCCACAAAAAAATGTTGAGCATGTCAATTCTCCAATAAGGATCATCTTAATGAGGAAGTCCTAAAGAAAAGCTAAATGTGAGAGCTTATTTGGAGGACATTGAGTAAAAATATTTTCTTTAAAGAGGTTTACAACAAATACAGAATCTGTATGAATATTGTTACATATTGCTAAGACTTTCAATAAAAGTTGAAGGTGTAACATTACAGTGTACCTGGTTAACCCAGGTCTGTAGGTGAGGCTGAACAGGATAACCCATTTTGGCATAGACTGTATTGTAAAATGTATAATCAACTAAAGAGAAAACATATTCCATAACTAAGCACTTTTTCCCTAATAGCATTTGATAGGAAGACAACAGGTAATGCAAGATTATATTTAATGAGTGCATAAAATACTGATTTTTTTCTTAGTTACTGAGTCTACATCCATGTCTTTTTAAGAACCAGATGATTATGTAGGATGATTTATTTTGAATGCTGAAAAATATACAGAAAAGGAATCCCTATCTCCCTGTGGAAAGTTATTTGTGGATGAAGCTAGAATTTTCCCCCAAGGCAATTTTGATCTGTCAGGTCAGACATTGATTGTAACCTTCAAGTTGTATATCATAATTGAGAAATGTTTAGACTTGGAAAACTTTAATAATAGGTATTGCAATTGACCCTTTGATCCACTGAAAAACCCCTGAAATGCCCCTACAGACACTCTCATTAGGGACTGTGTAAAAATCTGAAGGGCCTGCCAGCATGAGTAAACTGGAAAGTCCATTCCATGTAATTTAGTTAGTAGACTTGCTAAATAGGGTTTTGTAGGATTAACCAATTTAACATTGGATAATGTATATGAAAAATAATAATTTCAATTTTAACATAGTTTGTGTCAACTAAGCCACCATCTGTGGCAGCAAGTGGTTGGCAAAATCTTTGGTCTTTTCTGGACACCTCTAGTTCATAACAATATCACATCATTAGCATACTGGAGAATATCTTCTCATTACATATTATAAAATGGTCTTTGTATAAAATGTAAAGGAATACAGTATCATTAAAGTACAAGCCCAAAATAAGGCAGGCTAGAATGCAGCTCTTTTTTGTACTCTGAAATTACAAACTATTGTGATTGAGCTTTCTTAATATTTTTAAAAATTATTTCATTGATAAATATTGTATATATCCAAAATGTATAACATGATTCAATATACATTCTTAATTTTGACACAATATTAATATGTAGTTTATTTAGAAGTGGTGATATCTGAGTATATGAACCTTGAGCAGAGGCCTGTTATGTCTCCATAAAGATATGAAAGCAATAATGAAAGATGCAAACTGTCTCATGTACTCTTGGAATTTATATTAAAGTAAGAATATAACATCATAGAAAGAAAACCTATACCTACATATTCCTTCTTCCAGATGTAATGCTTTATACACAAAGCTACATCAATTTGCTGTTATCCTGATGGGAGATAAATGGTGTGCTCTGAGTAATCAAGAAATGCTTAATAACAGAACTGATTAAAGAGGGAACAAGGTTTAGGGTCACCAACAAGGAAAGGTATAGTGCCCCTATCTCAGAGGTAGCTGCAGCATGGAATTTGTACCACCATAAGTCTGAATGGATAGGGAAGGGGAGGATGTGGTTGTATGGAGAACACTGAATGGCAGATTATAGACTCTATTTACTGATGCAGCCACCCCTGCACTGACCTAAAAAAAAAGAAAAAAAAGGAAATCATGGGGAAAAGACACATGGAAAGGAGAGAAGGGGGAGGGGATGGGGTGGGATTTGAGGGAGGGCTAAATGAGCAATGTGTGCATGCATGTTTCTGATATCCTGACACTTACCAAAATGTATAACTACAATGCACCAGCAAATGTAATAAAAAAATAAATAAAATATAAAAAAGACACTTAATTGACTCTTCCTGTTGATATGTTGCACAGAACTTCTTTTAAGCCCCTCAAGTGGAAGAGCAAGAGCACCAATACAGACAGTACTGGTCAGCCTCCTCCACCATCAACACAGGGCAGGGTGGGGAAAATGAAAAGTGGACCTGGGTGGATAATACCCAGCAGTTCCTAAGAAGACACAGAGCATGAGCTATGGATGGAGATAACTAGCCTAAGGAGGAATCTGTACATTTTGCACATGCATCTTTTAAAATGTCTATTGGTGCACTGTGGTTATACATTGTAGTGAGATTCAAAGTGATGCACTCATGTATGTACACAGCATCTCTTGGTGTGTTAGGTTTGCCTTTTGTAAAATGAATAGCTAATAGAGGAGTCTTTGGAGTGACTAGTTTGGCGATGATGCTACCTGTTTAAGCAGATTAGCACAGCAGCGCAGCCAAGGTGGTCTTCATTGCCAAGCAATGGATCAGATGAGGCAGAACCCCATAACATATGAGCCCCTCATAATGACCGTACTCAGCCATATAAAGTAGGAAGCACAGAACTTCATAAAATAGTCTTGATTCCTTCCCTCCTGTGACCTTAACTATCAAAGATATATCACAGGCATTAAAATCTCAAATTTTATAGCAGTAATTAGCCCTAAAAACCAACCCCAGGATTTCCTGCTGGAATATATGGTTCTCAGTTGTTTTTTTTTTTTAAATAAAGTTCCTAAAAGAATCCAAGCATAATAAATTGCTTAAAATATGCAGTTTAGAAAGATGACAACGTTTCCCAAATACATATAAAAATCAAATTCATTAGCACAATTAATTTGATAATTATTTCATCGGAATGAACCTTGACAACCCTATTGAGTTTCAACTAAGATGTCAGTGGCACATGGCACAGATTGTTGATTAAGAAAGCAAAGCAGATATCGACTTAGTGATTTATTGAAATAATTGATGAAACAAATAAATAGTTTGATCTCATTTTTCATCCTAATAATACAAGTTTGGCTCACATTTGTTACAATTATAAAACTGGAGACAAATGTTCTCATACTCATTATAACTTTCCAGAAAATTTTATTCTAATTAGAGATACATGTACTTCTTTGGTTTGCTCTATGAATACTTATTCAGAAAACATGCCTGCATCAATCCTTGCATCAACAAGTTATCCCATACTGTGATTCAAATTTAATTTCTGAAATAGTTCCATGGGACTTTGTGACTCTTTCCAGAAGGGAAGAACTTGGGCAAGCATATAGATAGATCTAAGTAGTAACTCAAAAGCTTTTGACTAAAGTTGACCTAATTCTAGATTTAATGTTAGCCATCCTGCAGAGAGAAGGCAGTAATGTTAGGTCCTTAGTGGTGCCAGGAGTGACATCATTAACCAAACTGGACCACAGGAGTGCATCCAGTCTATTCTGAAGAAAGAAACTTTGTTCATTATTGTAATTTTTTGTACTGGGGATTGAACCCAGGGGCATTCTACCTAGAGCTACACCTCCAGCCCTTTTAATTTTGAAACAAGGTCTTTCCAAGTTGCTGAGGGTCTCACTAAGTTGCTAAGACTGGCCTCAAACCTGCGGTCCTCCTTTCTCCACTTCTCAAGTCTTGGCATTACAGGCATGCACAGCCATGCCCATTATCGTAATCTTGGCAGTGGTTGTAATACTGGGCCCAGATCTGCCAGAGACTGTCAAACAGGGGTATGTTGAGGGGAGGGGGCATTATTTCCCTGCGAACTTGGAGAAAAAGAGCAACTATATCCACAATGTGAATAGTTGAAGCCACAGCATTCCTTTGGAAATACGCATAGTACTTAGGAGTGCTTTGTGGTCATGGATATTTCTGGGTCTAAAATGAATCCTTAATAGGGGAATAAAATTAACCCAAACAGAATGGAATTAAGTTTTCATTGTATTATAGAGCATATCATCGAGGAGAATAAAAAGCAGGCTCTAATGTCAGCTAGAATGAGTCTCTACCAATTAAGAGCTAAGCGATCTTGGCCAAGAACTTATCTATCATCAGTTTCTTTTGTATAAAATGAAGATAATAAAACTAACACCATGTCCTTAAGGCACTTAATACAATATCCCTGGATTAGGCAAGCCTTCAATAATTATTGGTTATAATTATTATTTACTATATTAGAATTGATCATATTGGGGGCATTTTTAAAACTCGGGATTTTTGCATTTGTCATTTAATTCAATCTGATTTACTCTTATTGAGCATATTCTTTCTTTCATGTGAAAAAAAACTAGGGAAATAAATATGAATAAGAACTAATCCTATACTTAGAGGGAACTAAATAGGTAAACCAGCAATTACAATTATTATAATTCAACATCCTTTAAGATCAGTGACTGGTTCACTGTATACTTAGTACTTTCAAAAAGTACCATATAGAACTTGCTTAATAATTAATTCATTCAAGGTATGAGCTGTAATTATTGTATAAAAAGTTAGCTAGTGAAAATATAAAGAAAAAAGACAACCATTCAATATGGAAAAGGTCAGAGGAGACTTCTAAAATTGCCTAAAGCTGAAGCCTTAAGAAAAAGGTTGCAAGTGGTCATGAGTGTGGGGGAAACAGGCTTTCTAAACAGGGAGCAGCCATTGTGATGCAGAGGCAAGAGAGAATCTGGTTTATTCAGAGAACTACAGTCTTTACTGTGAGCTGAATAATGCACACCTAAGAGACACAGTGAGAGACTGGTTTGGGAAGATAAGCACCCCTCCCACTACCACTGCCAAGCATCTCATCTTTCTTCCCTTATTTTTGTTCACAGTACTTATCACCTCTTATCATTATATAAATGCATTTGTGTATTTGCTTATTGTGGACTTCAGCTGCTGGAGTGTAAGCTTTGGGAAGGTAGTCACCACTTACTGCTTTGCCTACTTCTGTATCTGCAACATCTGTACAGTAGCCCAGCACGTAGTCAGCACAAGGACAGCTAAGTAGGCAAATATCTTAACTACAGTATGTAGGAAGTAAGATCAAGAATGGCTTGGGATGAGGTGAGAAAAGGAACCAGTCTGAGGGGGATCTCTTGGGTTTCTGAGTAAAGTGGCTGAGTAATTATATAAATAACTAAATATGGAGCCAAGAATAAGAGGTAGGTATCTGTTTTTCTGTTTGAGAAAAAATCTGGGGTGTTGAGTTTTACTCTATGATTCTCCCAGATGTTTAATAAGGATGAATCCCCTCTTCTACCAGTAATTCAAGAAGTGCTGTCCTCAAGTCGACAACAACATTCTAAGTTCACTCTATTATGGGAAATGAAGCTGATTTTTATTGAGACCTTGTTATGCTTTGGATTTAGAATGTCCCCCTAGACCTCATGGAGACAAGGTAGCCATGTTGGAGGCAGGGCTTCATTGCTCAGGTGACGAGGTGTCCCTGAGCGTGTGGCCTTGAGGATTATATCATCCCTCCTCCCCTAGTTCTCTTCCTTGCTTCTGGCCTCTGTAATGTGAGAGCAGAGCACTTACTTTCTCTCTTTCTGCATTCTACGCCATGCCCTGGACTCCACCAATGTAACTGACCTAACATGGACTGAACCCCTAAAATCTCCAGAACTATGAGCAAATAAATTTCCTTCCTCTAAATTGTTGTCAGGGTTTGTTTGTTTGTTTGTGGGATCACAGCAGTGAGAATGCTGACTGAAACAGAGCTATAGAAAAGATTATCATGATGCTTAAAATCCTATATTAATCATCTTTGTTACATAGAAATTCAAGGTTAGAAAGTTAGGGAATTCGAATAACTTGCCTTTGAACCCCAGAGTCGAAAAGAGAAGCACAATGTTCACAGTTGAAAGCAACCGAGTCTGCCACAGAACCCATCATTTGTCACCTGGCACGCTGCTCAAGAAATCACTCTGTACTTACATGATCAGCTCAGTGCCATTTCCCCACTAAGGAGATTTAATAGTGAGTAATCAAATGTATTCACTCTCAGTCACCGACATGCGTTTACAATTACTTCTTGGAATTGAGCTGGCCTCCATGGGATATAAAAATTAGGCTAATCATATGGTGAATACTTACTTCATCCTGTGTTTGTTCCTGCTAAGAACAAAAATTGTCTCCGTAATTGTATGCAAATCCTTTCACCAGAATCATCACGCGAAAATTATGTACTGCTGCTCCTGCTCTAAAGAAAAGACAAAAGTAACGTTTTAAAATATCACTTTCAAATCAACCAAAATGAATGGTTTTAGCTTTGTGTATAAAAGCCAGATACAAATTAATATTATTTACAGTACACCGCTTGGCATGTGAATATAACAAACTGATATTTAATGTGTTGTGTAACACTTCTGTGCTTTGTTGCTAGTGATTGCTTTCATGATTAACTAATGAGATCCATTGGACTCAAACTTCAACATAGGGTAGAATAAATTAATTGGTCTTTTTAAGAACCAGAATTCTATGTAAGGCATTGGCTATCTTGCTCAACCAATGAGCCTGTTTTTCAGGCTTACCTCAGTTGTTTTTACAAACCAAAAGTATTTCTGCATTTAATCATTTAGAATGGAGCTCTTTCTGAAATGGATTTCACACTTACTTTAATTCTGAGTCTTCTTGAAGCTTATTTTAGCTTTCATTAATGACTCAGGGTGTTTGTTATAAATATTGATATTGAAAACTGTAGAGTAATATTCAGGGATAATTTGAGGTATCCCATGCAGGGCTCTTGGCTCCTACAACTCATGACCCAAGTTTGGGAATTATTTGCAGTTTTCTACCACATTCTTGAAGAATCTGACTTATAAATTACAAATGAATTAGTTTTTAGATTATTTTAATAACACAATATTATGTATCACTAACTCAGAAGCCATCTCTAGGTCTAATCAATATGATCATTAACTGGATCTTAATTGGATACATACAGAATGAGAGAACAAATGTAGAATTCAGAGGAAAGTAAGCAACTGACACTCTCCTTTCTTCCCATTTTTTTGGAATTAGTCTAGATAAGAGTAGCTATTGCATTACACCTGTATTAATTCTGGCCATCTCCTATTTGGATTCCCTTCCTTCTTCCTCTCTCCACTCATCCATCATTTCCATTATATCCAGCTGAAATTATAAAAGAAAATTTATAAATCTTTCTCTTTCCTGTTTCAAAGCTTTCAATATTTCACTCCATCATACACAGAGTAATTTCTAAATTTTCAGCATTCAATTGTTTAAATCTGTGTATTGAGTGCCTCTTAGATGCCAGGTACTCTTTCAGACAGAGTGAACAAAACAAAGCCCCCAACTTCATAAACTTATATTCTGCAGAAGAAACAGATAAGAAACAAAGTGAGTGAGGGAAATATAGGGCATACTACATAGTGGTAAATGTTATGGAAAAGTAGAGCAGAGAAAGGAGATAGGGAGTCTCAGGATGAGGAAGTTGAAATTGTAGATCAAGTGACCTGGGATGGCCTCACTGAAAAGATAGCATTTGGATAAAGACCAAAGGGAAGGGTAAGGGTGAACCCCCACCTTGGGGACAGAGGCCAGTTTGATGATGATGCTTGAGAGTGAGAGAGCCATACAGGAGGCCAGGGCTGTGGAGCCCCGCAGGCCAGCATGAAGAAGCAATTGGGAGAGTTTTGACCTATGAGCAATGTACATTGCCTTGCTTGAAAAGTTTCATATCTATGTTTGTAGCAACATAATTCACAATAGCTATATTTTGGAATCAGCCTAGGTGTTCATCAACAGATGAATGATTTACAAAATTATGGTATCTACACACAATGGAATTCTGCTCAGCCATAAAGAACAAAATTATGTCATTTGCAGGAAAATGGATGGAACTAGAGAATATTATGCTAAGTGAGATCAGCCAGACACAAAAGTTTCCCCTCATATGTGGAAGCTAAGAAGAAATTGGAATGCAAAAGGGACTCCAGACAAAGGAGAAGAAACCCCAGTGGAGTAACAGAGAGGGTCTAGGGGAGGGAGGCAAGTGGGAGAGGGATATTTGATGAAAGAAACACTTCAATTGACACAATGTACATATACAAAATTATCAATGCCAGTCCTAATATTATGTATGGGGAAGGGGAGGGAGTGGGGTGAGAGCACAGGGAGGGGGAGGAGCTCACCAAGTGCTGTGTGCATGTATATCTCTATCGCTCTGAACTACATTATGATGTATGATTAAAATAACCAATAAAAATTAAATTTTATTCTCAAAGCTAGACTATGCATAGGAGGAAGGGGACAAAGGCTGAACCAGGAAACCCATGAACCTGCTATGGTAGTGATCCTGATCAGAAGCTGGGACCTGGGTAGAGATGACGGAGGTAGGGGGAGATATATTCTTAAAATATTTTGAAGATAGCACTGAGGGCATAGGCTGAGATAAGAGATGTGATTGCCAGAGAGGAAATGACGATGTCTGTTTTCAATGGCCTTCACAACACAGCCTGGTCCTTCCTTGCTAATTTCATCTCCTGTTCTCCTCGCAGGAGAAGGTGTGGTGAAAAGTACCTCAACTCGAGAATGGAGAATCTGAGTTCAATTCACAGCTTTGCCACTTAGTGGGGTAATGATTTCATAGAAATCATATAGACTTCTTCACCTCTAATACTGACTTTATAGGGCTGGTATAAAATGCTAATAAATCAAATATAGTTTGTAAATCCACTACTCCAGCAAAATAGGCTACTAACTACCCACTATTAATGACGTATTAAGGGTTCTTCTGCACCTTTGCCTGATGATGTGGTCACTCCTTCACCATCTCCACTCAGCAAGCCCCTCCATCCTCTAGAGCCATCTCACACTCCAGAGCTTTCTCCCTACTGCAAAGTCCCCTCTCAATGGATCTATTTTCCTCTTGACACTTTCTTCTCTTAAGGTATTGGCATAGTGAGTAGGTTTGACATCCAAAATTATGTCTTAGGAACTCTTATACAGTGTTGGTGGGATCACAAATTAGTAGAGCTGCTATGGAGATCAGTTTGGAAGTTCCTCAGAAAACTGAGAATGTAACTACCATATGACCCAGCTGCCATTCCTGGGCATCTTTCCAAAGGAATTGAAATCAGAATATTATAGTGACACATGCATTTCCATGTTTATAGAAGCACAATCCACAATAGCCAAATTAGGGAAACAGCCTAGTTGTCCATCAACAGGTGAATGGATTGCAAAACTGTGGTATATACACAAAATGGAATTTTACAACAATAAAGAACAAAATTATGTCATTTGCAGGAAAATATATGGAAAGGCTATATGTTCTTTCTCATATGTGGAAGCTAGAGAGAAACTGGGAAACAAAAGGAACTTCAGATAAATGAGGAGAGAGACCAGTAGAATAGTGGAAGGGGACTTGGGGAGGGAGTACGGGAGGGGAAAGGGAGACTTGATGAAGGAAACAGTTCAAATAAAGCTATGTCCATATATGATGTTATCAGCACCACTCTCAATAACATGTAGGGGGAAGGGGAGAAAGCTGGGTGGGATCTGGAAGGAAACACCAAGTGCTGTGCGCTTGTATGTTTATGTCACTCTGCATTTCATTATAATGTATAATTGCAATGCACCAATAAAAGTGTATTTAGAAAATGTATGTTGTAAATACTTTAAATGCTTAATATAAGACAAAGTACATTGGCACTTGTCAATTCACAAATGTATATTTTACTTCCCTTATGAGAATGCAATGGCTGCATTGTATGCAAGTTTGAGTTGTGAATTTTGTATAGTGTATACAAAAAAGAATAAAATCAGAATTGTGTTTTATACTGTGATATAAAAATAGATACAATATCAATTCTAAAAACAATCTCACTTTTTTTTCATTTTTTTCTGTACTGGGGATCAAACCCAGGGCCTCTTGCATACTAGGCAAGTGCTGCCCTACTGAGCTACATTCCCAGCCCTTTTTAGTTTCAGTTTTTGAGATAGAGCCTCACTAAGTTACCCAGGCTGGCCCTCAAACTTATAATCCTCATGCCTCTACCTCCTTGCAAGTAGCTGAGATTACAGGTGTTGTGCCACTGCGCCTTGCTAAAAATCTCACTTTATGAGCAAAATAGTAACTATATAGAAATTATGCTGAATATTTATTCTGATTAGGAAATTAATCTTTCAAGGATGCCTTATGTAATAAAAACCGATTGCCTTATATTGTAAAAGATGTTGTTAAAGGTCCATAGTGCTAAGGAGATTTTTTAAAAATATTTAAGGCCACCCAGACAAGAGATCCAGTGTGTTTATGGTGAATATTCAAAATCTATATGAATGGTCTCTTGAATAATTGATGCCTATAACAAGAGAGGGAAATGGGTTTCTCTAACCTATTTCTCCAACCAGTGTGTCAAAATTCCTTGTACTACTTTGGGTGGTGAAGAAGGTAGCTGTAAGGTTTGCTTTCATAGGAAGGCAGTTGACACCTGAAATTCAGGTAGAAAATTAGGTGTTTCTTCTGGAGATCCAAAAAGACCTCAGTTCCACCTGAAAACAGAAGAATGGCCACCAGGAGAACAGAGTGTGGTCACGCACAAATCCTCCTTCCCTTCTTCCCTTATGTTTCTTCAGTCAACAGGCTGACTTATTCTGCCTCCTCAATCTAGAATCTAGTCTCCTTCCTCTGCATGGTCACAAATCCAGCTCCCATTACCTCTCTTCCATATTACTACAGTGTAGCCTCATAAGTGGCTTTTTTGTTTCTGTGCTACCCACATCTCATATTTTCCTCATATCAGCTATAATAATCCCACCAAGACACATTCTGTTTTGTCACTCTCTTCTAAAAGTCCTAGAGGAGTAAAGATCAAATTTCTTAAAATCATAGAAAAGGTTCCTTGCCTTCCTCCTTTCTAGCCTTAGAAGCTCGGTTCAAGCATCATACCAATTCTCCACATCCTTTTAAAACACAAGATGAAGTATTCGAAGCTCCTGAATGTGACCTACCATGCCTCTTCTTACCTCTGAGACTTTTGACATCCCA
The DNA here is from genome assembly GCA_004027185.1 of Glis glis. NCBI lineage: Eukaryota > Metazoa > Chordata > Mammalia > Rodentia > Gliridae > Glis > Glis glis. Next base: position 51,884 of record PVJS01005664.1, on the reverse strand, counting down.
ATTCCTCTCTGTGAACCTGCCACTGTTGTATTCATGCATTCAAACTACCCTTTGCAGAGCATCTGCCAGGTTAGGCACTGAACACAAACACAGTTCCTACTTTCATGGAACCTACAATATAGTGGGAAGAGAAAGACTCCAATCTGACCATCATTCAAATGTCTAGTTAGAAACTGTGATAAAAATCTCTCTAAAAGAAAGGTATAGAAAACTATGAGAGTTTATTTAGGTGGGAGGTGATTTAGTTGTGGAGTATGGAATGTTTTAGATGAGATCTTAAAGATGAATAGGAAACAAAAAGGGATGAATAGGAAGCAAAAGGGGATGGAAACATATTTTGAAAGGGAGCCATCACATGTGCAAAGTCACTGTAGTAGGAACGCATGGTGCCTTCTAGTACATCTGAGAAGGCCAGTGTTGCTGGAGAGTGGATAGTGAGGAGGATGAGGTCAGAGAGACAAGTCAAGGACCAGTATGACCAGATACTGGTATGAATCATAAAAGTAATAACATTAAGTCTGCTGTGGTGGCACACGCCTGTGATCCCAGTATTTGGAAGGCTGAGATGGGAGGATCAGAAGTTCAAGGCCAGTCTCAGCAACTTAGTGAGACCCTGTTTCAAAATAAAAAATTGAAAGGGCTGGGGGTGTAGCTCAGAGGTAGAACACTCCTGGGGCCAATCCTCAGTATGACAAAAAAAGTAATAACATTGAAGACTTTATGCAAAGAAATGCCATAATTAGTTTCTGTTCTCAGAAATCAATCCAGTTGCTACATAAACAAGTGGATGAGTGGATATACGATTCAAGGGACTCAACCATCCATACTGCTGAAATAAAAATTTTCCAGTAGCCCAGTTCTAGAAAAGATCAAGAGAAATAAGAGAAAATAGTGACGGTATTCCTTGAAGGACATGTTTAGTGCCTTGAATCTGTGTCAAATAGCTAAGAATGCTCGCACTAAACATGTCCTCCAAGGGGATTGGCCCCAGGACCAGTAAACATGGTAAATCTACCTGCAAAGATGGATAAAAATGACCATTTCCTCAAAGTTGGTTACTAATCAAGATTTGGTTCAATTACAACTGACAGAAGATTTTGCTTTGGCCGGGCGTGGTGGCGCATGCTTGTAATCCCAGTACTTTGGGAGGCGGAGACCGGAGGATCCGGGTTCGCGGCCAGCCTCAGCTCTCACTCTCTCGCTCTCTCTCTCTCTCTCCCCTTAGTGAGGCCCTCCGCAACTTCGTGAGACCCGGTTTCAAAATAAAGCATAAAAAATAGGGCCAGGGGCGTAGCGCGGAGGTAGAACGCCCCTGCGTTCAATCCCCGGTACCGCAAAAAAAAAAAAAAAAAAAAAAAAAGATTTTGCTTTGGCCATGGCCATATTAATGGATAAAACAAGATAATAGATTTATTTTTGTCATTTATTTATTCATTTGCAGTACTGGGGATTGAAACCAGGGGCATTCTACCTCCGAGCTACACCCCCAGCCCTATTTTTTATTCTTTATTTTGAAACAAGGTCTCACTAAGTTGTGGAGGGCCTCACTAAGGAGCTGAGGCGGGCCGCGAACCTGGATCCTTCCATCTCAGCCTCCCAAGTACTGGGATTACAAGCTTGTGCCACCACGCCCAGCTTTATTTTTGTCATTTAAAAGTCTGGATAAGCCAGGTGTGGTATAGCCCAGAGGTAGAATGCCCCTGGGTTCAATCCCCAGTACTGCAAATAAATAAATAAATAAATAAAAATAAAAATAAAAGTCTGGATAAATGACCATTGATTAGTAGGCCATTTTAGTAAGTCAGAGACCCAAATTCCTTTCATGTGGTCACTCCAGCATTCAACACCTTGACTATATGGGCAAGGGGTAGCATTCATATTCAGGAAGCAACACGAAGTGGGCAAGATAAAAAAGCATACTAATAGCCTGGCATGCTGGTGCATGCTTGTAATCCCAATCACTCATGAGGCTGAGGCAGGACGATCACAAGTTCGAGGCCAGCCTAGGCAAATAAGTGAGAGCCTCCTGACTCAAAATAAAAAATAAATAAAAAGAGCTGGAGGATAGCTCAGTGATAGAGTGGCCCTGAATTCAATTCCCAGTACCATGAAAGGAAGAGAGGGAAAGAGGGAGAGAGGGAGGGAGGGAGGGAGGGAGGGAGGGAGGGACGAAGGAGGGAGGGAAAAGGGAAGGGATGAAACTAATACAGTCTTTTGAGGAAAGCTCCCTGTAGCTTCCACACAACCTATTGGCCAAAACTTAGTCACAAAACCACATCCAGCTGCACAAGAAGGAAGGAAGTATATCTATTCTTACTGCTCATATGCCAAGGTTAGAATTCCATTGTTTTGGAGGAAGGGGAGAATTGGTAGTAGAGAACAATGTACAGACTCTGTAATAATGATTTAACTTTAAGGATTTAGTGTATTAGATTCCCTTGTGAATTGTTAACTGAATTAAGTATGAGCACTGTAATACAGGGCTCAGGAAAATAATAAATGTTACTGTCAGAAAATATAAGAGGTGGGGAAAACTTAGATCTAAGATAACCAACTTTGAGAACATGGTCGTTTTTGATCCATCTCTGCAGGTAGATTTACCATGTTTACTCTTGAGGGTTTGTATGAAATGTAAAACTCAAGACATTTCATCATATCTCAGGTTTACATGTACAGCTTCAAGCTTAGTAAGGAAATCTTTGCTTATTTCGTGATGCCCTTCTTGAACTGTGGCATAAATAAACTCTATAGTCACAGCTGCAGATGATTTTAACCACACTACAAAGATGGTCACTCTTTCTGTGTGCTGAGACCTTGAGGTCTGCCTTTGAACATGTTGTTTCTGTACTAAGTTGCTTTGGCAAGAGTCCAAACTAAATGGTTACTAAATCTGCTCTATAGGTCCAGTATGGTGATATTAAATGCAGTGAGGATTACAGAATTTTCTTCCTTTCTATGACTCGAGTCAGCACACAGCACACAGTACTTGCAAACACATACACCTTTCTCCCCAAATCCAGTAATTTTGTGTCAAACCAGAGAATCTGACAATGTAATAGCAGGTACCTATATAACTTATATGACCAAGGAGGGAGGCTTTAATCTGAGGAGGTACAAGCCGCTGCTGTCTCTCTGTGTTACCTCCCCTTTTCAGGTTCAACAATGCCCCATGAGACAAAGTCAGCTCTCTCCTTCCTGAACCAGTCCCTTGATGTTTTTCTAGCCCATGTTCATCCAAATGGAATACACTTCATCCAATGGCTTTGTTACCCTGATAATATCCTCGATAATCTCTATGTTCTCACCTCTTCCCTCTGTCTCCTCTATTTCTCCCCCTCTGAAATCTGACTTCTACATCCAGCATTCCTCTGCCCGCCCATGTTGAGGATGCCAATGACCTTCTCAATGAAAAGCACAACGGGCACTTTTCAGTTCTCTTCCAAGTCAATTTTTTTTATGGCACATGAACAACTCTTGTCTTTTTGAAATGATCTCCTCCCTGGCATTAATCCTCCTGCTCCTCTTCCTGCTGCTCTGTGTACAGACAGTTGAATCAAATAACTCTTGCAAAAAGAACATCGAATAAATAAACTCAGTTCGTGTGGTTAGCAACAACATCTCTAAGGCACTAGTCATCCAAAATAGGTCATCATCCATGGAAGATATAAAGAGTACGGATGTGTAAGGATGCAGTGGCATTGGACCTCTTACCTTACTAGCATTCTGTTTAACAGAATTGTTAATGCTATCAGGTGATGTAATAACATGTTTAAAAATATTTTAAGTTTACTCATTCGTGTTCTCTGATGTCTATGAAAAAGTCTTTGGTTCCTTATTGTAATTCAACAAATGATCATGTCCAAGATATACTCTTGCTACTATTCTAAAAAATAGTTTGATTCCTTTGAAGTTATTTATATAATGCTATATCTTTTGCATAATGGTTAACTTCCTAACTATCAGTTTTGCTGGATAAAGATTTTCCTTGTAAAGATAGGAATTATGTTTTTGTAGATCTTGATATACCTTGTAGAATCTTGGATTCAGTAGGTTTTCAATAAGTTATATGAATTAGAATGTTAGATAGCTTTTTGAGTAGAAGCACTATTTAAAATATTCTTTATAACAGTGAATTTCCTGTTATCCAGGTGATCTTCACCTAAAACTACAGCATTCATTTTTTCAATCAGTAATATTATCTTACAGATTTCTTAATAGCTAGAAGATATAAACTATAGAAAATTTGGGAATAGTATGTCCTGACTTGTGACTTTTTCGTTTTAAAAATGACTAGGTTACATAATCAGAGATTCAATAGCAGCATTTTCTCCTAGTTACAATATATTCTCAGCTCTGTTGGCAAACAAATAAGACATACACACACATCTGAGCAGCCGTGAATAAGAAGAAAGCATATTAAAATCAAACACAGCTTATAAAAGGATGCAAGTGTTCAGCTAGGGCTCTGAAACTGTAACTGTGTGTCCTTCGCACCACACTGAAAAGATGCCATTTATTTCTGACTTTGATTAATGGAGCTTTTAAGGCAGCCAACTTTCTTTGACATTTAACAAAGATTGTGTTCTAGGGCTTTGTCTTATTTCAATTCCAGCATCATTTGTAAAGCTGATCAATCAGATAATGAAATGCTGAACTTAAATTATGATTTTGCTTTATATGTGTAAACTTTTTGATTACTGGAATGCAAGTGGGAACACATAAATTTCATCAGAAGGTGTCTCTACATCCTGTAAAAGTCACAGCAGCAGGAAAATAACAACATGGATGCCTAGTACTGACATGAAGCCTATCAGCCACATCATGCCAAAAAATAGCAGCGATGTCTAGAGAGCTCAGCCACGCTGTGAATTGATCCCATGAAGCAGGAAAACTTTTACAATGTGTGTGACCCTTATTTGTCATTTCTGCAACATTCAATCAAGCACACACAAAGTCTTAGAATTATTTTAGGAGGATGAAAGAAGAAAAAGGAAAAGTAGGATGTCAATTGGCATTTTCAAACGTTGTTCTTTTCAAGTTAAAGAGCACAGTCATAGGTGCCAAAAAACAAATAGAAGGAACATTGCTTCCGTTACCATCAGAGGGCAAATCCCAGGAGCAGAATAAATGAACTGTGTTCACATACATCAGGAAAGATTTCATACAATTGTGCTACATATTCATTGAAGAGGAAAGAAGTGAAAGAGCCCTAGGTTTCAGGGAGGGGGGAGAGCTAGGTAAGATCCGAAATGATAATTACTGGCGTGAGTTACCAAAGGAGAGACTAAATGGAGCAATAGATATACCAGAATAGTTATAGAGTAATTAACATGCCCTCCTTCTTCCTCTTTGGGGAATTTTTTTCGTTTAGATAAAAATGAATCCTGACTGCCACAGTATTTCATTTGGCAAGATATCAGGTAATTTATATTTCAAATATGATCTCATCATCAGTTCCATCTGTTGTTATTACCTGAGCATCATAATGTTTGAAACTCTGACATGTGGAAAACATGCCTCAGAATCAAAGTCCCTGAATCTTAGAGACACACATATCAATCAGGAAGCCAAATAAATATGCTCTTACCTTGAAAACACTGTGTATTTGTTTTACATCTTCATTATTAATCCACCCGCCTCCATCCTAACTCCAGAAGCCAGGGAGGGAGAAACTGTAGGAAGCTGCTATAGGATGAACTCAAATAAGTGTTACACTTTTTAAAGGAGATTAGAATATTTCGTTTATGCTATGCTCTAAAGTGAAAAAATTACTGGCTAACAGGCTCTGATCCTAACTCCTCCATGTGTAAGGGCTATTTATACATTTGAAGGAATTTTCCTTTTTTTCTCACATTACGATTCAAAACTTAGAGCTGCAGAAAGCAGGAAGATGTCACAATAGTGTTGGGATGGAGACACACTCTTGGTCCTGGAATTATACATTAACTAGATGTTTGGACCAAATGACTTCCCTTCCACATGCAGGTAGATCCAGATCAAGAACCAGCCAAGGTGTCCATCAGCAGATAAATGGATTACAAAACTATGGGATATGTGCACAATGGAATTTAACACAGCCATCAAGAAGAACAAAATTATGTCATTTGCAGGGAAATGGATGGAATTAGAGAACATTATGCTTAGTGAGATTAGCCACTCACAAAAAGTGAAAAGTCAGATACTCTCCCTAATATGCGGAAGCTAGGGAGAATAGGGGGTAGGAGGGACTCCAGACAAAGATGGAGAATACCTCAGATGAGTAAAGAAGGCGACCTAACTGAGGGAGATGGGAGGGGGAAAGAGGGAAACACCCTAATGCACAGGATGTACATACACAAACTTATCAAAGTCAACTACTATGCTGAGCACAAGGAGGGAAGGGGAAGGGAAAGGGGGTGGGAATTGGGGGAGGGCTAATTGACCGATGTGTGCATGTATACTTCTACCACCCTGAAACCCATCAAGATGTATGATTACAATGCACCAATAAATAAGAAGAAAAAATTTTAAAAAAAGAACAGGGCAGAGACTGTCCCCTCCTGTCTTCACCTAATAAACACCTCTGCTTCCAGCACTATGACACACTCCTCAGCCTTCAAGACCCAATTCAAGTGGTTTCTCCTCTGTCCTATTTGTCCTTGTCCCAGGCAGGCAGATTTAACCAAGCCTTCTGTTGGGCCAACACTCTACCTTGGGTACTGCTATCTTTACACTTCTAACAATGGAGTTGCATTTGTTTATTTAAATGCCTGTCTCCCCCACCAGATAATGAATATGAGTACTCAGTTCCTTACCTAATGATTATTCAACTCCCTCCATCCACACTATTCTCCTGCAAAAAGAGAAAGAGCTGAATAAAGAATGCCTTTCCCATATCGATCTGCCCATATAATCAAATGAGGCTCTGATAATAACAGATCCTCTACAGATACCACTATACTGTTTCTTTTACACCTCTTCCACAGTTGAACAAAAATTGCTATGACTTTGCACAAAGGGAAAGTCAAAACAGTTGTTTAAAATGAATTCTGTCTAGTGAGGAAAATAACAGAATGGGTTTACAAAATTGATATTGACTACAGGTGGTGGGAGACTAGGTTTTTAGTTTATCGTATCAAAAAATGTCTAGACCAATGGACTAATGTCCAATAGAACGATTTCGAGAGCTTACACAAGATATGGTATTGCTACTTCAATTGATAGCTAAAGAGGTTTTGTTGCTGTGAGTAAAGAAAGCAAGAACAAATGATTCTAAAATAACCAGTCAGATTTTTAAGTTTCTAAATACTCAGTGTATATTTTGGAACATAAAACTATCGATGTAGACTCAGTGCCTGCATAAGTCATTAAACGGAAGGAAAAGCAGATTTTCAGTAACTCTTTTTTTTCCCCTCTCAATAGGATACTCGATACTTCAAGCTATTATGGAAAAAGCAGGACAAAATGGTTGGCACGTCAGCGCTATATGTGTGGAAAATTTTAATGATGTCAGCTACAGGCAACTTCTAGAAGAACTTGATAGAAGACAAGAGAAGAAATTTGTGATAGACTGTGAGATAGAGAGGCTTCAAAACATATTAGAACAGGTAAGATCTAGAGTCTTATCTTCCTATTTATCTGCACCTGATATAAAAAAGACAACCTTTGACTGATTAGTCTCCATTAATTTCTTCTCCAAACCTTTTAGTTTGGAGTGTGAGGTTTGGAAGTTTCCTATGATTTCTCTCTAGGACCCGATCATAATCCTCTACCACCAGAGGCCATTTTGGTTCTCAGGTCTCAGTGGTATTTGAAGCACTACTTCTCACACAGTTTTAAACTATCAACAATACAAGGACCCTTAGTGAGCTCTTGGCCTTCTGTTTTCAAAACTATTAGCCTCTAGAATTAGCTCCATAAATATTAGAAAAAATTTTTAAAGTGTGCCCTTTTAATTCTTTGGAGAATTGGCTGCATGAGAAATAGCAACACAAATTAGCAAAGCAAGAAATGAAAAATTAAACAGAATATTGTGTACAGTATATTTTTCTGCTAGCTGTTTTAAGAAAAATACATTACCCACAATGGTAAAGACAATTTTCAACTCTTCTCACAAAGGAAAAATCCTTTAATAGAGCTTTCAATAAATAATGGATAACATTTGCCTTCCCCCTAACCCTGCATAGCATGATAAAACTTTGAGGCTGTCTTCAGCCAAAATTGCAGTAAATGTATGCCATCTAGTGGTTTTACAAATGCTTGTTCACATTCATCTACAATGTTAGGTTGGCTAGACTATAGAGTAACGTGATTTGGGGTTAATTTGTTACATAAAGTTTTACTGCTTAATTGTGTGATTTTATTTGTAGTAGTAAACATCAATTTGGACACTGATTTATAAGAATCACTCTCAGTTATATCACACTCAATTATAAAATTCAAAACCAAACTATGTCGCAGAGATTCTTCCTTAATACCCAAAGGCACTGTACTTGATGTCTTAACTGTGTATCCCTTAGCTATGTCATAGCATTTGTAAAAGTTAACAGTCAAAACTGTGCTGCATTTCTGAGGCCTGAAGCCAGACTATACTATAAGAGGAACTGACAAAGTAGTTACCTCCTGTATTCCCTTCATAGAAGAAAAGGCAAACACTAAAAACAAAAACACTTCACTGAAGAAATGGGCATGTTATTTTTGGGAAATGTTAGTTATAAGCCTATACATCACTCAGGTTTATTTCTGAGGGGGTCCAAAAAATTATTAAGGTTGCAGCTATTCAAGATACAGGAACATGCTTAATGGGTATTTATGGAATCCAGGAAAAACTTTCTCCCCTACTTTCTTAAGCAAAGGACTCACTTCAACACCAACTCCCATTCTCTCTCCTTCCCACTCCTGTCCCTGTATTGAGAGTTTGAGTTGTTTGACCTGAACAACTGAAGCTTTGTAAATAATTCACGATGACTCCCACAGAGCAGCCAATTCTAAGAACTGCTAGGTTGCCAAGTTCCTGTCAGAGGGTGAGCAAGGCTCAGAAAGACCCTCCACTTAGCACCTGTGCTTAAAAGACCCGCCTGGAAGAGGCAATTGAGTGGCCTAAGCACACTGACCCGTTTTAGAGGCTTAGCTGGTTTCTAAAAAGAAAATCGGCACATGCTGGCACTTTGGATAAATTCTGAATAAGCCTTAAGTGTGCTCCTGCTAAGGGGACTGGACATCTTAGTTTTTTGTTATTTTCAAGAAATTAAAAAACACGAATGTCTACCTTTCCTATTCTTTTCTCTGAATTCTAAAAGGTTTCTTTTCTGTTAGGGCTGTGTAGGAATAATGAGAACAGTAATAGACCTTTGTCCCTTTAACTGCCTCTCAGATAGACACCTTATGAATTGTTACAAAACAATACTGCAAGAAAACAGTGTGTTCCTAATTGTCCTGTAAAGTGTCTCTCCTCCCCCAAAAAAAGCCTTTGTTTTTCATTATAAACATGATTTTTTGATTATCTGTATTTTAACTCCTCATAGCTCTAAGCCAAATCACTTTTAAAGTTTCTTGGTTTTACTCTCAAATCATTCAAACAGAAGCACTAATCCAGATTTTGTCAGGACTTTGTACACACCCCTGTGTTTCAGCAATACCCCTGTGTGTCAAAATCCTCTTTCACAAATTAAGATAACAATTTAAAAAAGCACTTTTAGACAATCAACCAAAGCATTTTACAAACTGTGGTGAGCAGAGCCTGGGGAAGGAGGCATGAGGGAGAGACAGGAAGAGGAAGTCATAGCTGGACAGGAGGACTGGTTCAGGTGTTCTGTTACACAACAGGGTGTTTATAGTTAACAATATCACATTATATAATTCATAATAGCTAGAAGAGGATTTTCAATGTCCTCATCACAAAGAAATGATAAATGTTTCAGATGATGGACAACCTAAATATCCGGGATTGATCCCAAATTGTACATGATGTACATGTACCAAAACATCACGCTGTACCCCCCAAAAATGTACAATCATGTTAAAAAAAATGCTTTGTTAAAATGTAAAAAGTAAAAGGTGAAATGCTAAATAAAAAGTAGCCCTCTATCAAAAGATCGTGAAATTAGCCAGGCACATGCCTCTAATTCCAGTATGTGGGAGGCTGAAACAGGAGGATCACAGATTCAAAACCAACCTCAGCAACTTGGCAAAACCCTGTTTCCAAAAAATAAAAAAGGGCTGAGGGTGTAGCTCAGAGGTAGAAAACCCCTGGGTTCAATCCCCAGTACCACAAAACAATAAATAAAAAGAAGATGGAGAAATTAATACAGTGAATCTAAGGGGATGCATTATTAAGTTTCTAGAAGGATGAGCACATTTCACATGATGGTGGCAGCTGTCAATAATTGCTTCCTTGACATTTTAATTTGTATTAGTTTGCAATAACATAATGGAAATAGCTCACATGATATTATTTCAACATATATTAATGGAGAACCATGGTTAAAGAAGCATTTCATCTTCTGTACATGTTTTCCAAATTATTTTTATGCCAGGAACTAATTAGTATGTATTAATGTATGGCTATTCAAAATAGCAGTTAGCCATATATTCATTCAAACATTTCAAAATATGAGCATCAGAGTGTTAAATTAAATGTAGGCCTGAGGATGCCACTGTAGTGCTTGAATCCTTGTGTGATGAGTGGCAAACTAACTTAGTCCATACAGCTGAGTCAGTCAATCACAGCAGCTGAGTCTTAGTCGATCACAGGCTCTTCCACGTGAGGCAAAGCACTGAGCTGTAACCAATCACATGGCTCCTTCTGTCACTCCCGTTCGTTTTCTGTCCAGAGACGTTGTCTGACCACATTGCAGCACTGGAGAGCTTTGAACCTGTTCTGGGTCTAAGGACTGCCTAATTCTAGAATCTTAAAGCCGATTAAGATCTTTAAGCTAAATTTGTTATAATTTTGCCTTTTGACAAAAACAGATGTTTGAGATATAGTGTGTGGTATTTTGACTTTCTACCCTAGATGACATAAGAAAAAAAGTGAAAGAATTTATGTAAATAACACCTACTGTGAAATTCAAGGCAGTAGAAGCATACAAAAACTGCAAAGTTAGGTTTACTGTGATTTTGTTTGTATTGACTGCAAACAGATTGTATTTTTGGCTCTCTAAATCCATTGGATAGTTTGATTCACAATTGTGGTGGTTTTTGTTTTGTTTTGTTTTTTGTTTTTTATCTGCAGAAAAAAACCTTTGAAAAGAAATGAAGTATTTTTTAAATGTTTGTTGATTTTGTGATTAACTATTGATGGCGTCTTTAGTTGTGCTTAGATTAATATCATGAGCTTACCTAAAAGATATTACAAATACCATTTGAACACTAATCTCACCTAATTTTCTTTATTTTGCTTCAGTTATTTTGTAGAATATCTTTCAGTAGCTTAATATAGTTATCAAATATCCTTAGTTTAGGAATCCAATGAACTGTTTTCATATCAAGATAAATAAATGGCTTATAGTGATAACCTTTTATATATTTGTATACCTATCTATTACTTTTAAATCCTCAATTCTATACCTACAGAGTTCTGGGTGTTCTACCTAATACCTTATCAATTGAATATTCAAGTGTCAGGCTTTGAGGCACATGTTCAGCCCAGTAACAAAAAAGCAACAAAATTGATATTATCTTTTGGGCATCAAAAATTATTTGAGCAAAACAGCACTTAAGGCTAGTGTTGCTTATACATTTCACCTCACCATGAAAAATCCCCAGGGTCCTACAGTTAGATTTGTAGATTCCTAGTGTTAGTGATACCCTCCTCTCATGAATACACAATTCTGATACTCTGGAGCAGATAAGCTAAATCATGATATCCCCCCCCAAAAAATATTGTTTTTACTATTTGAGAGATACATAAGAAATCTTCAGTTGTTTATTTTTAAAAAGTAAATTGACTCCTTAATTCTTGAATCACCCATGATTCTTCTCCTTCTCACTTTAAATAAAGAGAATTGAGCTGATATGATCTTCAAAGACACTGCTTGCTTGTAAAAAATCAATAATGCTATTTCTAATGAAATCTCTCCAGTAACGTGTTTGATCATGAAGCAATATCCAGTTTTGCACATGGGCTATGTCTTGAAGAGAAGCTTAATATAAAACCTCAGTTAGGTGACCTTTTCTGGGTATCTGTTAATTCTACAAATATTTGGGGTCCCCACTATACACACACACACACACACACACACACACACACACACACACACACACAGGTGCTGTGTTCTGCTGAAGTGCTAAGCAAAACAGATATTTTAGCTAACTAAGATTTAAACCAAAACTGCTTGCGAAAAACCTCCCTTTTGAAAGATATTCTTATAGAAACAGAAAGTGAACAAGGCTCTCACACTGCCTCCGGGATTTTGTTATAAATGCCACTTCCCACAAATAGATAATGATATCAAAGGTTCTAAATAGAGAACTGGAACTATATGGACCCTAGATGTATGTACCATGGATGTATTGAAGGAGTTTGACCAAGAAGACGGTGAAGACTAACCTTAGAGTATGAAATAGATAGTTAACAAAAGGATAGGGAAAGAATGGCCATACAATTGCCTCACAGGCCTCTCAAACTGCCTCTTTATGACAGATTTAATTGGCACCCCTTGCAGCAATGTGGCCACTTTCACTATGTGAAAGGGAAAGTCAGTGTCCCACTGGACAGGCTGTGAATCTGAGATCGGTGACAAAGCCAGTGACCTTCCCAGACTGTTTGCAAATAAATCAAAAATGCCTAACAGCCATGATTGACCTCTCAGGAGCTACTGCATCACCAAGGAAAACCAATAATCCTACCTCAGGGCAAGATCAAGTAGGCAGAAAAGAAAATTCTTCCCAAACATAAATGTGGCCATTTGCACATAAGAGGTGAGACCGGGCTTGGTTCCAATTAACTTATTCTAAGCCCAGAGCTGCAACCATGTCTAGCACCAGCTAAGTGAGATCTCAGGTCCCAGATAGGATCTGGGGCAAAGTGTCAAATGCGTGACAACTAAAAGATAAGGGCTGCATATCTAGAGTCTGCATCTGCAAATTCTTAAAATTCCCAAGCATTAGGGATTGTACCAAATCTAAACCTGTATCTGTTTCATCCCCATTCCCAAAAAAGACATTGAATAAAGGATTTTTTTAAGCCAAAGGTTTAAGGAGCCTGCATCTGCATCCCATAACTGGTGGAGTCATTTTAGTTACTAGCTAATGGCCATAGAGTCAACTTTTTCACACCAAAACAAAACCCTCAAAAACAAAACTGTAAGAAACAAAATGGAAAGCCAGGCAGTTATGAGTGTGTGTGTGTGTGTGTGTGTGTGTGTGTGTATCACTCTAGGAGCAATTTGATAATTGGAGATCATTGCATTAATTATTCAAATCATTTATTCAAGGATTAAGCAGCATACATTTTTGGGTTGTTTGTTTGTTTGGTACTGGAGATTGAACCCAGGGGCATTCTACCTCTAAGTTACACCCCCAGCCCTTTTTATTTTTTATTTTGAAACAGTCTCCCTAAGTTGCTGAGGCTGGCCTCAAGTCTGCTCTCTTCCGGTCTCAGCCTCCCAAGTACAGAGATCACAGGAGTGCACCACTGTACCTGGCTAGCAGCACACATCTTGACAGTAGGGATGAGCCGGCAATAGAGAGGAAAACCACTCAACACCTCCTGCATTCACTCAACATCTATATGTTGGACACCACTCAGGTACCACAAGGTCATACAGAGATGAACAAGACATGGCCCCTGTGCAGAATGCTCACACTCAAACAGAGAAGTGAAAAACATGAATAAATCATTCCAAGACAATCTGATGGCTGCAGAAACACAAATTTACAAAATGAATCAAGAACTCCGCAAATGGAATAACTACATAAAGTCAAAGCAGTGAGGAGTCTTTCACAGAGAAAATAAACAAATTAAAAATGTGATGGATTTTCTGAGGTATAGAAAAGGAGTAAGAGTAGTCCAAGACAGAAAAAAACTGCAAAGGCAAGATCTGAAAGAGCTCAGAAGATGGAGACTAGTTCTGCATGATAAAAACTAGGTAAAGGGCAAAGGTAGAAATTTAAATGGAGCATTAGTTGAGGATAAAGTTGTTAAGATTGGAGGCAGCAGACAAGTGGATTCCTTACATTGCATTTGTTAATTGTCATTCCTATTGAAATCTCATCTCCACCAGAGTCTACTATTTACCAATATATTCCCAGGAGTTGGTAGAGGCTCAAAAATAATTGTTACTTAAATGAAAATCTGAATGTGCCTCACTTGAATCCGTGGGCAGGGGTATCTTTTATATGTGCTTAAGGGAAGAGCACCCCATAGTATTGAAGCCCCTGAAGGTAAGCTCTCAATTACCTGGGAAGCTTTCTTGTTCAGAATCTCACCCACCAAAAATGAGGGAAAACCTCTGCATTCCAGAGCTTGTTGCATAGGCTAAAAAACCCACAAGATTTTAATTTCCATATATTAAAGTAACAATAAGTGAGATGGAACAGGAACAAATCAGGCACCCACAGGAATGACTACGGCAAAGAAATCCTATCAGTGACTTCCCACACTGCAGTGTTGGCAGAGCTGGCTGCTTTTACTTTATTATAAAGCTCCTTTTGCATATCAAGCTTTGCTCAGTCAGGATCTGCAACAAAATATTAAGAAACTCAAAAAGCATGAAGCTATGTGAAGAAGGCGAATTTTGCTTCTTTCATCTTACCTTTGGCTGAATTGATTTGAAAGTGCGGGTCCCATTATAATGCACTAGGTTTGTTTTCATAGAAAACAGAAACACCTTTGCAGAACTCAGTCCGACTAGTGCAAATGGAATTGGTGGGGCTAGAAAGGGGTGTGTAATTGTCTCCTAGCAATTGTTATCATGGCTACATTTTCATATAAAGTTAAAATAAGATAAAACAAAGGAAAACTAAAGAAAGCAAAGGACGAGGGAGGAGCAGGATGGGGTGTGGAGGGAAGCACACCAAGAGATGTTGTGTGCATATGTGAAGGTATCCCTTTGAATCTCCCTACTGTGTGTAATCTCCCTACTGTGTACATCGCATCAATAATATTCTAAAATAATAAAAATAGAAAAAAGAAAGCTAATGATATAATTTTTTCAAGGAAAAAGAAAAGTATGACGGTCAGAATGCAAATGCTTTTTTCTTGGAAAAAATTGAGAATTCTAGGATTACATTAGTCTCAATCAAATTTGTTTTAACTACAAGAACACCTGTTAGAATAATTTCCATTGCTCTTTTTGACACAATAGTCCAACAGTTCAGTTCTTTTAAAATAATAAAGCAAAATCTGCTTGATAATTTGGAAATATAGGATGAATTCATTTTTCTAGCCTTAAATCAGAAGCAGCTGCATAGATGTATTTACTATGATTTGGGGAAAGGTAAGTAATATTCCTTATTATGTAGAAAAGAGAAGGTAAATTCACAACAATTTATTTCAGTAGAATTGTGCATCTACTCTTCAAATGTTAAAAAGATGCTGAGATTAACAAAAAGGAAGCAGAATGTTCAAGAGCACCTTTGAGAACACCTTTCTGAGACTTGTAAACATCACAGATACAAGTACACTTTGATAAATCATAGAATATCTATATTACCATAGAATACCTCCCATATATTATACAGTTCTGTAACAAAGTGTACAAGCTTCCAATAGATGAAGTGGCACATCTTTTTAATCACTTCAATTCAGTCAGAAAGGTAATGAAACAAATACATTCTTAATCTTCCCTTAAGAAGAACCACAGCCTGGCATGGTGGCATGTGCCTATAATACCAGTACTTGGGAGGCTGAGACAGAAGGATTGCAGGTTCAAGGCCAGCCTTATCAATTTAGTGAGGCCCTCTGAAATTTAGTGTTTCAAAATTTTAAAAAATGAAATAGGGCTAAAGGTGTAGCTCAGAGGTAGAATGCCTCTGGGTTCAATCCCCAGCACCAGAAGGAGGAGGAGGAGGAGGAGGAGGAGGAGGAGGAGGAGGAGGAGGAAACTGAATACTACTTTTCTACTGATGTAGGTTTTCTCCAAGTTTGTATATAATTGGTACAAAATTTAAGATTAAATTATGGAAGGAAATAAAACTAGTATTATTTTTACTGAACAAAAGAAAAAAGAAGATAAAAAGGAAAAGAAAAAACTAAGGTGCACATAATTACTACCAAATGGAAAAATGGAAGACCAAGATTAGAAGAAATTTATTTTCTGCTTTTTAAGGTTTTTCTAAGAGCCACATAATATACTAAACAATTGTTATATTCTTCTAAAGTTTGAGCTTAAATGACCTCTGTACTTGACTTATGGCCTTCTCTTTAAAACCATAGAATCTATACTGGGGATGAGGATATATATAGCTGATACATATATATATATAGAGAGAGAGAGAACATGTATTATAAAAATTTAGCTGGGCGTGGTGGCGCACGCTTATAATCCCAGTACTTTGGGAGGCGGAGACCGGAGGATTCGGGTTCGCGGCCAACCTCAGCGCGAGTGCGCGCGCGCGGTCTCTCTCTCTTTCTCTCTCCTCTCTCCTCTCTCTCTCTCTCTCTCTCTGTCTCTCTCTGTCTCTCTCTCTACCTAGTGAGGCCCTCCGCAACTTCATGAGACCTGGTTTCAAAAAATAAAGCATAAAAAAAATAGGGCCAGGGGTGTAGCGCGGAGGTAGAACGCCCCTGCGTTCAATCCCCGGTACCGCAAAAAAAATAAATAAATAAAAATTTATAATGTTACATGTGTATATTATAAAAACATATCCATTTTTATAATTTTGTGTTTATAATATAATACAAGGATATAATAATATGAATATATTACAGGCAATACAAGAGAAACCAACATCTTATTTCTGCCCACCCACCCTATTATTTTCCTGTCTTATACATGCACACAACACTCATCCCACTCATTCATTTGGTCATTTATTTGACACACATTTATAATACCTACTTGTTTCCAAGCTTTGTGTATATGTTAAAAAGCTTTCAATCCATCCCATAAAGGAATTCCAAATATAAAGGAAAACAGGGGGACACAAAAAATAATGCAGCACAATGTGGAAAAGTGTATAGAAAATGAAATAAAATCTCTGAAAGATGTGTTAGAATTCCCTGGGCAGAAGAGCAGGGGAAGGGCATTTGAGGCAGGTGGACATGTGAGACAGAGCTAGGGGAAGAGCTCTGTGGCCTGGGCGAGCGAGCATGTGTGTTCGAAGCATCAATTGCAGGGGAAATGAGGAGGGGTCAAGGCAAATAGAACGAATTATCAGTTTGCCAAGTAGTAACAATGAGAAATTTGGTATTTAATAAATTAATTTGCTAATCGTCCTCTTTGCCAAGAACCATGATATGTACTTAATTTAGGGATTCCTAGTTTCCATTATTTTTGCTACAAGCTTTTGAGAAATAAAAGGACATTTCTGGCAATTTAGCAGTGTTGTTAGTCTTTATGGATAACTGCCTTTAAGATTCGACTGACCTGTATAAAACATAGGCAAAATACCTACCCATTGAGTTTGCTGTGTGAATGTTACATATGTACATACACAGGTCAGTCTAGTCAATCTAGTTTATTGGGAAGAAGCATTTTGTCCCACCTTTGCTCTCTATAGTTATGACTTTTTGCCTGTTCTTTAAAACAATATCAGGCCTAATTATCTGAAAAAGTATGAAGTATTTACTTAAAAATTATATACATTCATTAAAATAACATAGCTGCTTACCTCTGTTCCCTCTCTGTGAATTCACTATATAGATACCTTCTTCTCTATTACATAATTATTTGAAGTATAACATTAAAAGGCTTAAGTAACCACAAATGCAAAATGTCCTACTAAAATAAAGGCCAAGATAATAACTCGGGGGTCATATGTCTTATGTACTTAATTAATTCCCATTTCATCTGCTGAACTAATTAAACAATGCAAATTTTAAAACCCATGATCTAAAAGCTATTAGCTGAAGTTATCAAATGATGAGGAAAGTACTATCCCCAAAATTATGGACAGGCTTATTTTCAATATACATCAAATAATTTTAGTTATTATTGTGGATAAAGATAATCAACATTGAAGGGAAATTAAAAATGTTGCTGCAGCAACATTTATGTATATGCTAAAGAAACAAAAACATCTGAAATATATGTGAAAGTTAGGGAAGTGAGTGAAAGGTAAAGCCATAGGATGGATGTCCTTAACCTTTTAAAACTGTTCAACAGAACTGCATACTCTATCTAGCTTTGAAATGTCAGTGTACATTAACATATTAAAGTCTCTAACAATTCCTACAACAAAGAAACCTCTGAAGCATTATTTAACTTAGTGTTCTATGTAAAATTGGCCACAGAATACTTTTTTCCCACAGCTATCTCTTTACATTTTTATTTGCCTAGTAGGAAAATGTTGAATTTTTAAAACGAGAGAAGAAAGAATATCCACATGATAATGGCTCAAATCAAGGGGGATAGGGTAGAAACGTGCTATATTAGTAGGATTTTTTCCAGAACCAATGGGACACACAGTCCTCTGCACTAGAGTTACAGACTCATAGACTCTCAGGTCGGCTGGGTCTTAGAAGTTGTCCACCACATGAATGTGTTCACACAGTGCCAGTGTAGCCCGTGTTTGAACAAGTGGCTTCCATCTTGAGCTTATTTGGCCTTAGAATTCCACAGATATTCTTTCATAAGTATATATCCCTTTGAAGCATATGTGACATTTAAAAATAACTTGTGTTCCTATTACCACCAGACCCCTCAAGTTTCCTTTGTACCCTAAGAATCAATATTTATTCATTGATGATATGTCCGATGAAGCACATCTGAAGAAATGAGATATCTTCACTATTGTCTGATTAATAAAAGTTAAACTGTATGTACTAGTATTTATGGACTGGCCATTTTTCAAATAGAGCACCATAAAATGTATTTAGCACTGAACCATGCTGTATGTGACTTTACCATTAATTGATGACTTTGAGCTTGTCACAAATACATAGGATTATCCATTGAACTGAGTTAGGTATGTATTAAATTTGGGATATGTACTTGAACTGCTATTTTAAATATGTACCTAGTAAAGTGCAAGCTATGTAAAAACTAAACTCAAGTTATGATAAAGCTTTTCAGCTTTATCATAGATACATGATGAATCTACAAACTAGACTTGGATGCATTCAAGTTACCTGATAGCTCTCCATCTGTGTGTCTATCCCAAACTCATACAAAATGGAATTAGAAGCATCTTGCATATATGCTGTTATTCAAATAAGCAATATGTTGCAAGAAAAGGAATCGTGCCTTTATTTTGTTATGAGAAAGCTGAGTTTTCTTATAAACAAGTTTCGTATCCATTAAATATCACGTACGTCACTGTCACTATGAACTGCATTATGATGTGACACTATAATGCACCAATAAAAATATAAAAAAGTTTCTAAACCCTCGTGATGACAACACAACCCAAGCTTGTACCCAAACGTCATTTATCAGATCAATTGTCCCAACACTAATATACTAATATTGGCCAAAATTATCATTTTCTCAATGCCTATGGTCTAAAGGGAGCATATAGTGAAAGAAATTTGGAAACTATAGTCAAAATACATGGGCTGAAGAGCCAGCTTCATCACTTAATGACTACCTCTCTAATGTGTTTGTTTATGAAAGCAAAGAATTACCCCTTCCACCTACATCTCATTAAAATTATCTTTATATTGCTTCTTACAGAAGTCTCTTCAATTAAAAAAGAGCATACTTCTAACTGGTTATTTTCAGCTATTATATGTGCTTCGAATTCATAATCACAAATGCCATAGAGTCTTTTATATCTCTTTGCAAATTATTTTAAGTCACTAAATTAAAATGTTATTAAATAAAAATGGAGCTCTGCTAAGAGATTTTCACAGTTAAATTATGAGAATCATATTCTTCAAGCTTTGTAGATATAGAATTTTAGAACCACCATAAGAGGCAACGAATATATACTTACCCCATGGTGTGATTTGTTTTTTATAGTCATTGGCAGTTATCACAATGGGATGAAGGGGTGTCATAGAAAGAACACAGAGCAGGAATTAAACACCTGAAGTTTAGCCCTAGCTTCTCACTCTATAGTTCTAGGATGCTATTCAAACCATATTTCTTATTGGGACCTCAATTTCCTAATCAGTAAAATTGTTGGAGAGATGTACATAAAGTGACCCAAAATCTATTATATGAAAAGTTGCAACTGAACCATTTATTTAA
The DNA here is from genome assembly GCA_004027185.1 of Glis glis. Classification (NCBI taxonomy): domain Eukaryota; kingdom Metazoa; phylum Chordata; class Mammalia; order Rodentia; family Gliridae; genus Glis; species Glis glis. The sequence continues at coordinate 31,608 of PVJS01005664.1, read as the reverse complement.
ACATTTTAGAAGAAACAATAACAAATAAGTATATCAAACAGGTGGCCATAAGATGTATAAGACAGTATGAAGGGGGAAATCATGTGTTAGAAATATAAATAATTAGCTGTGCATGATGATGCACACCTGTAATCCCAGTACTAGGGAGGCTGAGACAGAATGATTGCAGGTTCCAGACCAGCCAAAGCAACTTAGTGAGGCCCTCAGCAACCTAGCAAGACTCTTTCAAAAAAAAAAATGGCTGGAGGTGTGATTCAAAGATAGAATGCCCCTGGGCTCCTGGGTTTAATCCCCAGTACCACACACACACAAAACCAAATACATACTATACTATACATATGTATGTATAGTATGTATAGATATAGATATATATATATATAAAGAAAGAATTTATTTTAAAAAGACTGAATCATTCCTAATGAAAGAATAAGTCTTTTGCACCAGTTTTAGGTATCCAAATAAAAGTATGGCATTTAACGCAATTTGAGTCCTTGTTTAGGCATAGAGATGAGGGTGCCAGATATAACTCAGATGTTGCTACACAGAGATGAAGAGCTTGGGACAGTTAGCCAACAAAAAGTAAGTAAGCATCTTTTCACATCGACTCTGTTACCACAACGGTGAGGTTGTTACTCAGAGACTGTTGTCTGATTTCCCCCAAAGCCAACCTTGAGACAAAGATTCCTGTGCATGCTGTTTGTGTGGGAGGTGAAGAACAGACTGGAAGGGGAGGGCAGACATACAGTGGATAAAAGGTGTATTTATCATGCAAATTAGCATCTGATGGCAGGTTTAATCCCATGTGGAATGAGAGGGCAAACTAATTATTGGAAGGAGGTGGTGCAGGAAGCACAGGTGGGAATCAGTTCACCTGTGGGCAAAGGAGTGAGAGGAGTAATGCACCAACTCCTGTCAGTACCTGGGTGAAGGCTGCTGGGGAGGGGAAGGGCACTCATGCCCTGGCACTTCTGACCTCGTCCCCCATCCAAGGGCAAAGAGGGATCTGGAAGCCTTTGAAAACCCTGAGGCAAGAAAATGCAGGTGCTGGTTTAGGCAGGTGAGTGGGTATGCATTGAAATGGCAAGGTAGGACATCAGTAGAGTCTATTACAGTGACTGACCAGAGAGACATAGGACTTCATGCCCATACAAGACTCTCACCCAAAGGACCCTATCCCAACATCTTTTGTAGGAAGTCAGTCAGACTCTGTTAGGGACTTTCCATGAGAGAAAGATGACTACTTTAAGAAGCAGTCATTCCTTCACATGAAACTCTCTTTCCTTCCCTTCCCCTAAAAAAAAAAAAAGTCATTGCTAATTAGAAACTTTTGTATGCTCTAACATTTCCAAGTATACAATAAAATTAAAAATACATGCTTGTTGTACATTTGTATCACTTTGAATCTATGATATATTATTACAATACACTAATAAAAGTTTAAAAATACATGTATACATGTATACATGTATACACACACACACATACGCCTAGGCATATGCATAAATACAGGCATATATCTCTTTCTCTTAAAATATCTGATGAGAGCTCACATTCCTTTCCACCCCCTAAATCTCTCCTCCCACCAAATAGCCTTAGTTCTTTTTGACTGCGGGGGGGGGTCTTTATTTTCCTCATTCCTTTCATCCATCACACCCCTGAAATTAAAGTCCTGCTATTATCTTACAAGGTTGTGGTTTTGCTTGTTTGCAAAAGCACTGTGCCTTAGATTTTTTCTTCTCTGGAACTCAAGTGAAACCAAAGATTTTCTTTCTGAATGACAATAGTTTGAAGCCTTTTGAAAATCAAAAGGGTATTGGGGAGTTTGGAAGTCCTGTAGAAAAAGAGGATTAGTGAGAGTGTCTGCTCTCATGACAGCTTCCAGCCTTGGCCAGCATCTTAGCCTAACAGCACCAAATGCATCCTATTGTTTGCTCCATGTCACTAATTCTCTGGAACATGATGGCATCTGAGAGAGGAAGTTCCAGCTGACTTATCAGATCCCATTAAAAGAGAAACCAGAATCATTCCTACCCGAGTGTGCCATTGCATCTTGAGCAGGAAGTTACTGCTGGATACAGCAGTCACAGCTGCTTAATAATAGTTTGAGGGAATACACAGCATCCCTCAGAGAAGGACTCCCGAGTGCTTCATAAACTGTTGATATGTAAAGGATTATCATAAAATCTGACTCTGAGTTGAAGACCAAGCTTTCATTCATCTTCAAGTCTCAAATTGACCTTAATATATTAATGTTTGTGACACCTATATCCTCTTTAACTGCTCTATGCATCCATTCAATCAATATTTATTTAGTGTCTATCCACTTGAAAACCACCTCATTCTCCCAAGGAAGTGATTTTACTTTCTCCTTGAAGCCCACTGCACTCCCTTACCTTGCCTTGCATTTCAGTCATTTCTGTTTGAATCGTAGCCTCCTATGAGATAATAAACATCATGTAGCAGCAGCACTGGCATGCTTATCTGTATAGTCCTGAATCTCCTGGCCCTGAACTTACACATGGGAAGAAGTCCACTGTCATTTGTTGAACTAAATTGAACTGAAAGGTGAGGTCTGGATGAAAAAGTACTCTGGATTCATTTTCCCCAACTTTCATTAATAAAGATGATTTAAAAGTTATATTCACAAAGATTGATTATGCCACAGTTTGTTAATGAGATACCTGCAGTGCTTACATCTGGTATTCACCTTATTAATATATGTAGCCCTGATTTTACTATGAATTATTTGACCAGAACCATAGATACTTTTAAAGAATTGTTTGTTTCCTAAAAATAACCAAAAAAGTAATTAAAGGACTCAATTAGTTGTTTCTTTAAGTATTTTACTCTTGTGAAGATGGGCTCATTTCAAAGTAGTGATCAATGTACTTGTGTATCCTTCCTAATCTATTCTTTAGAAAGCCAAACAGACACTTGTTCACCTTTGTCTACTTGTATCCTCTGTTTCTTTTTAAAAGATATAATTTCTATAGCCCTACATTTTCCTATCTCTGGGAAAGGCCATAATTAATTTTTACAACCAAGTCTTTCACCTAGATATAGTTTCCCATGACAACTTGGCCAACCCTACTTATATTAAGGCAGTGCCATTTTATATTCATTTCTTTCATCTCAAATTGTTTATTTGCTCTATTTATAAAAGAATAACACCAAGTCAGGCATGGTAGTACAAGCCTGTAATCCCAGTACTTAGAAAGCTCTTGAGACAGGAGGACCGCAGCCAGCCTCAGCAACTTAGAGATACTCTCAGCAACTTAGTGAGTGGCTATCAGCAACTTAGGGAAACCCTTCTTCCAAACAAAACATAAAATTGGACTGGGGGTGTAGCTCAGAGGTAGAATGCCCCTGGGTTCAATCCCCAGTAACACACACACACACACACACACACACACACACACACCGAAAAAATAAATAAATAAATTTAAAAAAGAAAGGAAGGAGGAGGAGGAGGAAAATAGAAAAAGAAGAAATAGAAAATGAAGATCAAATACACAGACACAAGGTATGGTCTGCATCCAAAGTCAAGTCACAAAGATTTATTTTTTATGGAAAATACTCTTCACTTTGGTAGGGATGATAAAAGCCATGTAAAATCACATTGTCAGTTTTATACAATCATTAAAAAATATTAAACAACATTCTATTTACAGGGCACTATTCTATGGAGTGTCTATTGAATTTTTTCACAAAGAAACTTCCATATAGGGGTGGATGCCTTACAGAGGGAACAAGATTGGCTTTAAACCGAGGCTACCCAGGTAGGGGCGATAGGTGATCCCCCACTGTTAAAAAACAAGGCCAGTCAGGCCTGGTAGTAAGCAAGCCTGTCATTCTAGTACTTGGGAGGCTGAGAAGGAGGATCACAGGTTCAAGGACAGCCTCAGCAATGTAGTGAGATTCTCAGCAACCTAGCAATACCGTTTCAAAACAAACAAACAAACAAACAAGTAAATAAATAAGAAGGAGCTGGGCATGGTGGCACATGCCTATAATCCCAGTACTTGGGAGGCTGAGACAGGTGGATCCCAGGTTTGAGGATGGCCTCAGCAACTTATCAAGATTCTCAGCAATCTATTGAGACCCTGTTTCAAAACAAAAGACAAAAAGGACTGGAGGTGTAGCTCAGAGGTGGAATGTCCCTGGGTTCAATTCCCAGTACCCCTAAAGAAATAAAAAAATAAAAAAGGGCTAGGTTTATAGCTCAGAGGTAGAATGCCCTGGCTTTAATTCCCAGTACCACAAAAAATTAAATAAATAAATAAGTAAGTAAATAAATAAATAAATAAAATTAGGCCTTCAAACCGTCTGTATAGTTGTTGATCTTGCTGGCATCTCCAAGGCAGGAGTTAAGTCCTCAGAACCCTGCTCCCCAAGTTCTTCAGTCCTCAGAACCCTGCTCCCCAAGTCCTTCAGTCCTCAGAATGTTAATGCATATGAAGCTCCAGATGACCTTTTCTGCCAAGAGTTTTGTTTCCTTTAGTCCCTTGTGGTTTTATGAGTCTTCATCCTTAGAAACTGTATTGCATAGGCATTGATTATAGTTCTTTGCTAGATGATCTAGAACTGACAGTGATTTCTTTATAGAGACACTCAGTTTCAGTTTTCCACTGGTTCCATATCTTTTTAACATTCAAAAGTGTCCATACCTTAAAACGAGTATTTTGGAAAATGTGTAGAGGTTTTTGACTACAGTCACACAGAAATCACAAGCCAAAAGTGTTAAGAAAGAAGAAGTAGGGTGGATATAGGGGCTTAAAGAGAGTGCCAAAAAAGGCTTAAATAGCCACACCAGAAAAAGTTGTAGTGAATCATAAAGAGATAAATAATGGATTGATAGCTGAGGGCAAATGCAGGAATCTATGGTAGACTCAGTGCTAGATAGACTATGCAGTTTTTCAACTGAGTACAATATCAAGTGTTGTCTGAAAATTGTCTTTTGCACAAGCTATCCCTGAGATCCCCAGACAGTAAAATGGCTCCAGCCTGCATGGTCCGTGCTACATCACTCAGGTTTGGACTGCCCCGTATGCCAACTCAGTAAGCTTTCTTTGCTGATCTTTCTTTATAATTCCACCTATTTATTGCTTGTCCTTATCTTCATGGTAAGATTCTCAAGGAAAGTTTGGGTTTAGATAAACTGTAAACTAGATACATCTGACAAAAAATGTAGAAATACTATGTAAAATGCTACGAATACATAGCCATACTTTAAGAAAGTAAAGAAAATCTTCAGTGGCCAAGAATGAAAGGTGGTTGGGATGGAGGCTGCCAGATTGGGTAGCCTGACTGGGGATTAGTGCCTGTCCAAGAAAGGAGCTTTAGGCTCAGTCGAGGCGATATGTTAGACCTTCAATCCCTTATAAAGCCAGATCATTGAAGGACAACAACCCAATAAAAGTGGCGTAGAAAAATATCCACCATGTGCACAGGGAGTTAATTATGTGTTTTCTATCTTGGTGGGCTGAGTGAGGGGAGGAAAATATCTTCTCTCAGAATCATCACAGCCTTTCTCATCAGGTAGATTGTATTTTGAATAACACACACACACACACACACACACACACACACACACACCTACAATCTGAGGAATTATGACCAAAGTAGCCACAGACCAGTAATATCACATTGCAGTATCTGTGAGAAGCAAACCAAAATGTCTTTGGGGGTTATTTTAAGGGATACAGACTGAGAATCCCAGAACTGAAGGGCGATCCTCACAGTCAGATAGCATATCAAACCCTGAACAATGTAAACACTTAAACATGGAAATTCGAACCAATCACAATAAAGCTGCAGAACTTTAAAGTCAAAGAGAATCTTAAATATAATCAAAATGAAATGATGAACAGAAATTTCATTTCGCCAATAGCCATCTATAAAAATCTTTTCCAGCACAATTCTTATGTTCTGGCTTTAAAAGTGTTTTCATTTATTTTGTACCAAAGTCATTCAAATACAACAGATTATTGTTTTAGATGATGTTAAAATGCCAAAAACAATTTGAACTTTTTTTTCTGGTAATGAAAGTCTCGCACTGTCACCTTTGAGGACACCAGCGAGGTTACAAAGCTGCTCATTAGCAACTATGATTAGATTTCTCTTATTAAAGCAATTTTCAGTTTTATAGAAAATGAGTTTTAATCTCCAATGGAGAAATAAAATTGTGCTTTAAAATATCCCTACTATTTCCTTTTAATTTTCTAAATATTCTCAGAAAACAAAGTAATTCTAGCAGAAAGAGAAAATCATTTTGATATCGTTTTGACCTTATTCTTATTATAAAAATTGCTATATCCATATGCAGATGAGAATTAGCAGTATTCTCTGATACCCAACATGTCTATAAACTGAGCTTTTGTCTTAGAAAAGTCTTGCTTGCTTGCTGCTCAGGACAACAATCTAAACTTCTCACAGATGATAATTTTTACCCAATAAAGACATCTAATAATCCATATTGCATTTCTACAAATTATCAATAAGTTAATTATATTTGGTGTTTGGACCAAAATTATTTTTAAGTTTCTGTGTTAATTTATTCTTTTGAGAAATATATGTAAACTATTGGTTGGTTCATAACATTCTCATTCTCTTTGAAGAAGTTATACTAGTGTTTGGAATAAGATGTAGTAAAATAATTGCTTTATGTATAAATTATGAATTAAATAAATTTTTTACTTAACCACTTTTTAAAAGTGACTTATAAAATTCTTCTCATTAGAATATATCACTTTTATTAGTAAATCTATATTGTTTTCTCATCACAGTTTCACATGAAATTATGCCACAGTAGTTAATTTTTTTAAATAATCTTTTGGTAAAGTTTTTCTTATTTTCTTATATCTCCACAGATTGTGAGTGTTGGAAAGCACGTTAAAGGCTACCATTATATCATCGCGAATTTGGTAAGAACTCTTTATTACCTGCTTTTCATAAGAATTGCTCAAGCAATTGAGATTATTTTAACTCTGTCTAAATTTAATGCTCCAATAAATAGCTAAACTAAATTAATTACTAAGGTTTTTATAACTCATGGGATATTTTATTACAATGATCATCATATGTCTAATGTAGAATTCATTCAATATATTTTTATGCAGATCAGCTTAGTGTCTGCCAAAGAATCTTTTAAAACTACAATGTTTATTTTGCCATGATTTCACTTGTCAAATTAAATGCCGGCTTTTTGTCTGTCTACATGATAGATGCTACTCTATGGGTAAAGCTTGCCAAAAATTGGGTTTTACATAAATCATCTAAACTGAAAACCTATGTTCTCCAATTTTAAGAAGAGTGAGATATAACAGCTATATAAGCAAGTCTTCTGAATGGGAGTAATGCAATTTTAAAAACTATGTCAACTTTTCACATAGCTAATGAGCAAGATGCATTCATATTAATGAAATCCTTAAAAGCCCAGGAAAAGTCCTTTTAGATTTCTTGACAAGGCTCACTAGATACTTCTTGTTAGCCTTCTAATGTTGGGGTAGGGGTTTGGCTATGGAGGGTCATTCTCTCTTGATTTAATAAAGTCCCATCTGCCCTAAGGCTTGATTCCCCAAGTGGTGCATCCTAGGGAAGCTAAGGATGTTTTCCCCTTTTTCTATCTATCACCATCACACATCTATTTGATGAGAATCTTTTGCCTGAAGCAGGAAATTAAATAAAGGATGAAAAAAGGATTCAGATCTGTCCCTCTTTCCATATAGAAAGTAGACAGACACATGCTGAGATAGAAATGTTCAGTTTTTAGTGAAATGGATTTCAGTGTGGTACTGAGGTAACAAAATACAGCAATAAGATGGTAAGCTATTATTGTATTGCAATTCTTGTATAATTTTGCAACTTAATGGATTTTCATAGAAATACTGGAAATTTTTGACTCATCCTATCCATTACTTTTAATAGGCCCTCAGTGTGTGTTTTATTATTTTTTTTACAAAAATACAAGTCTTAAAGTGAATATATTCTGTTATTAATCACTATAAAAGACCTTGCAATAACACACTGACATTGTATAATGATAGTCTAATGAATCACCTTACTGCAAAGAGAGAGCTTGGCTTCTCTTCTTTCCAAACAATAGAATTCGGGGGGGAGGCTTTAATGTGTTATAAACAATCATTCCAGAAATGAGTTGCTGACATTGGCAACTAAAATAAATAAGCCAATACAAAATGGAAAGAATTAATATTTATGGCACTCTACTGGGTAGCATAGCCTGATATAAACAGCCCTCATAGATGGCAGCATATTTAAGGTCTCTAAAGTACCAACATATGAAGTAGAAAACCATTTTTGCTTATAGTAGGAATAGAGTCATTACTCTCACTAAAAATAAGTAAGCTTCTGTCATTTGCATTTGATAACTTTGTAACGCATGATTAGGCCAGTGATTTACACGTATCTGTATGAAAATATAGTATATTAATATGGATTTTGTTGACATTCATTTATCCCAAAAGGACTGTTACTTATAACACTAGAGTTATTTGCTTAATTTGGCCAGTGAACAACCATTTCTTGAGAGCTATGTGCATAGATTCTCAAATGTGAAGTCAACCCAAAACCAAAACTACACTAACATTACACTTAATGTTGAAAGACCGAATGATTTTCCCCTAAGATTGGAAACACAGAAGGATCTACCCTTTCACCACTTCTATTAAACATCATGCTGAAGACCCTAGCAAGGGGAATTAGGTGTGAAAAAATAAGTAACTCACATCCAGATTGAGAAAGAAGATTTTATGTACAAAAAATATGTAAGAAATAAAAAATAAGTGGAGAACTAATAAATGAGTTCACCAGGATACAAAGCTATAGTAAAAAATCTATTGTATGTCTATGTAATAGAAATAAACATTCTGAAATAAATGAAGAAAATTTTCCATCTAGAATTAACAGCTACAGTTTACAATGAATGGGGGGCTGCTACTTAGCCAACTCTTCAAGGCTGATTAAACAGCATTAATAAGAACCAACTTCCAAAATAACAAGTCTTGCTGACTACTGTGTGGCTATAAGTATTTCAGAAGATTTAAAATATACTGTTGAAATATTTTAACATAGTATTTTGACAGATGTTTTGTTTGCAATGTAGAAAATCAAAGGAGAAAACATAAAGTCCACTATGTATTTACCAGAAAGAAATGAATGAAGCCAGCAGATAATGTGGGAAAAATTGCATCATCAATTTATAAGCATGCATTCTGTAAAAGTCAGGGAGAGCCCTTATTTAAACTAGCTTAAAGACTGGGAGAAGCTGACTTTAAATCTGGGTACTTTTTAGATTATTTAAAATGATAATCCTCTACACCGAAAAACAAAATAAGGACTGTCACAGAAATATTGGCTTCCTAGTGGCCATTAAATTTTTTGTCTTGAGTAAAGAAGGCAGATTTCAAGTATTTAAATAAAATAATATTAAATTTGGGTCTTTTTTGGTATTGGGGATTGAACCCAGGGGTACTCTACCCCTGAGCTAGACCCCCAGCCCTATTTTTTTTAAACAGAGCCTCACTAAGTTGCTGAGACTGACCTCAAACCTGTGATCCTCCTGTCTCAGCCTCCCAAGTACTGGAATTAGTCATGTGCCACCACATCTGGCATAGTTTCTTTATGAAGAAGATGCAAATAGATTGTGAACACATTTTGGGGGGGGAGTGCTGAAGATTGAACTCAGAGGCATTCTACCTCTGAGCTACACCCTAGCCTTTTTTATTTTTTATTTTGAAACAGGGTCTCACTAGGTTGCTGAGAGTCTTGCCATGAGGCTGTCTTTGAACCTGCGATCTCCTGTCTCAGCCTCCCAAGTACTGGAATCACAGACATATGCCCCCACACCTGGCTGTAAATGCTCTTTAGCATTGTTTAAGTTTGTCTCGTTATGATCTGTAGGTTGAATTTATCTTCTTCAGTTCACTACCATCTGGCTCATGCATCATTCAGTCTGATAAAATGGGAATAGATTGATGTTGACATCCACTAGTGATCTTCCTAGCCTTTGCAGATATTGGCAGTGTGCTGGTATCTCACTCTGGCCAGGTTAAAGGAAGTGATAATCCCTTCCCTTATTACTTAAGCCTGAGCCTGCTGGTGGTCCAAGAGGTTCTACAGAGAGCAGACACCATCTGACTAGCATGAGCTATCCCTGTTAGCTAAATGAATAGGTATATTCCCCCTTGGTTCAAGAAAAGTATTGCAATCAGTCATTACTTTTTACCTCTTCAACTTCTGCTTATCTCCCAGCACCTGGCTTTGATTGTTTTATTTGTGTTGTTACTATAAGTGTTTTGATTAGTCCTTGTTACTGCCACTGTCATTAACAATTGCATATTAATGAGCAAAACTTAAACAGATTTGCTGGAATCTCTTTTTCTGTTCTATGTCCTAAATACAATGTATTTGTATATGGAGCATGTATGCTTTATTTTGATACACTACCCATCTATAAGTACTTGCCAAAGAGCATTGTTTCTCAATCGATTAAGTTCTATTCTAGAAATGTCCAAGGGATTTAGAAGCAGGAATATGTTATCTGTCTGTGGTTTCTTTGTAGTCTGTTTTTTCAGAAATTTAAGTAAGAAAATTGCTTTCCTACTTTGCCCCTAGATATTCTGTTTTCCAATTCTTCTTTGAGTTTCCTGCCAGTTATATTTTAAAGACAGGCATGATTATATCATTTCCCTGCTTAATTTTTTCATTGGCCCCAAGCTGCAACTACAGGAAAAGACATCAGACCCTTCCTGATCTGATCCCCTGCGGACTTTTCAACTCTACTTGCTAGTACATGTCTCACCTCTCCACAGAACTTGCATTTCTCTAAAATGACATACTGTCCACTCTGAGTCATCTCCCCTGTTATTACCATCTCCTATCAGAGTAAGCATTCTGAAGCAAGCATTGTTCCACCTTAATCTGTTATGATCAACCACTAATGCAGATAGCCCTTAAGACCTGACCCCTACTGAATCCCAGAGTCTCTTTCCTACTCCACCATACATATCCCTTCTCCAAATCAAACCAACTCCCAACACCAAAGGCTGCTTTTCTCTTGGAAGCTTTAGCATAAGCTCTTGTCTCCACCTAGAAGCATTTATCCCACCCAGTCTTAACTAATAGTTAACAGTCACTTCTTTTAGAAAGGAGTCAAGTCCCACTCTGATAACCCCTATTCTGGTTTCACAAATCACACTGTGCACTGATAGTATAAGATTATCTTTTCATTCATCAAAACCTCCTTTGTAGCTACTGCCCAACATCTGTTTGCACAACTGCAGATAAGGCATTAGCACACTGTGGCTGACCCAGGGCAGGAGTGATATCTTTTTGTTTGTTTTTACCTTATGAAACAGGTCTCTGTCATTACTTGTTATCTGTTGAACTTCTGCTTATCCTCTAGTACCCTGGCTTTCCTCATTATATTTATTTTGTTCCTATAATTGTTTTAATTAGTCCTTAAAAAATAGATGTCTTTATTTTATGGGCTGGAAAAATGAGTGTCAGTGTAGTTTACCCAAGACCACACAGACCATTAAATCTTAAAGACAAGTTTGAAGCTCTGGACTGATTATAATAAATAAATAAATAGATAACAGTATATGTAGGAAATAATCCACACAATGGCAATCATGCCACACAATGACGACTCATTTCCTCATGTGTCCAAGGCCAGGGTGAGCTCTGTGTTGATGTTTGTTCCTTCTTCAGCAGCTAGATAACTACAGTATGGCCACCACGCACATCGAGGGGGCTCTGGGCATTTATCCCAAGGCAATGTCAGAATCTTGCTCTTATTTAGATTTTTAATTTTTAAAATAGATTCAGTTTATGTTTAGGAAAGCACCTGGCTCTCTCATAAAGAAGTATAAAATCATAACATATTCAGGGTATATCATTAAAGACTGAGCCTATTCCTTTCTCCTCTCTTACCACACCAGGTACACCACACTCGCACACCTGCACAGGCATGCCATTCATGCCTCAATGAGAGGGTAAACAAATGAAGATACAGAGAGCAGAGTGACTTGTCTAAGACAGGTGTCTGGTTAGTTTCTGAATGGGGCCTGGATACAGTTTCCCAAATGCAGACTCCTGCGTCCTGTGTGCTTCAACTCTTTTGCATTGAGCATGTCTGACACCACCATCTACATGTATATTAAAGTGTATACTCTAAGCCCATGTCTTCACAGACTAATTTTTAATAGATGAAAGGGGAAATTTCCCCCATTTTGTTTGAAGCACCTTCTGTAAATGGCACCAGATCTGTCTCAATATGATTTAATCAGCCTGTAATCCTGAAATGTGAAGCACAGTGAAAATTTTACAGGAATTAGATAAAACTTAAGGAATGAGCATTTATTATACACCGATGATGTGATAGACCTAAATAGTTGCATATATAGTCAACAGGATAGCTGGTTTTCATAATTTTAAACATTTCTCCCCAGAAGATGTTTAAATTGTAATTGGAAATTAGAAGGAAAACCTGTTTGGGAGTTAATCTGCAGAGGTGATCAACCATTGTAAAATACCAGTGACACAGTAGCCCATTGCCACAAGCAGTAGGTCTTTCCTCTGATCACCCTGCCATAGGGGCATTATTTCCATAGTTACTTAACTAGGATTTCCCCCCACTGCAAAGTAACTGATTTTATTACAATGTTGCCCTAAAACTTGCAGTTTTACAATATTCTATGGATACAAACTGAAACTAAATGGCCACCAAAGTAACCGTTTCCAAGGAAACTGCTTCCCAGTCTAGATTCTATCAATTTCCTACATAAAATTATAAGAAAATATATGAAAGGGGAAATATTGTCTGGACTCAAACAGACACAGCTAAAATTAACTAAGCTTCCCACCATTCACTCAACCCACCACTGAAAGGCGTTTTGTCATCACACATGGTAATTTCTTCCCTTACATCTCCTGTAGCAACAGGATGCAACCAGAGAAATGGGAACTGTTACGTATTAGACTTTATATCCCTTTGCCTGTGCGTCTTGCAGCTGTGGTTAATGCTATGAAAGATTGCTTGGCAGACCTTCTAATTCAGCCATGGCTGAAAGAAAATAATAATGCCATCAATTAGCAACTAATGCAACAGTTGAATTACCGTGGCTTTTAGAAAACAGTGAAATTATTTGCCTGCCTGTGGGTCTGCCCTCCACTCTGATAAAAGCAAACAAATGTTCCACTGACATTTTAGTAGCTGGAGATTGATGGACAGTGTTTTTCTTATTTCTAAAACATAGATTTGCTTTCTGGTGTCTAGTTTATTTCTCCATAAAATGAGAATGTTACTGATGATCTGTCAAATTAGCTGGCACATAATAGGCATGAAATAAATATTTGTTGAGTGAATAAATTAATAGTTGCTGTCAGTTACTGAATTCAAAGCAGATTGCCAGATACTTTAGTGTTATCGGTCTCGTTTGGCATGTAGGAAACCTAAAGTTAGAAAGTAACAGAGGCGGAGCCAGGCGTGGTGGCGCACGCTTGTAATGCCAGTACTTGGGAGGCTGAAACTGGAGGATCTGGGTTCGCCGGCAGCCTCGGCTACTTAGTGAGGCCCTCTGCAACTTAGTGAGACCCTGTCTCAAAATAAAAAATAAAAAATAAGGCTGGGGGTGTAGCTCGGAGGTAGAATGCCCCTGGGTTCAATCCCCAATACTACAAAAAAAAAAAAAAAGTAACAGAGGCTGGATTCAAAGCCTGGGCTTTTTTTGCATGGTATCTCCTTGCTGGTCTGAGGGGCACCTTGATAAGTAATAAAATTTTAAAAACACACTCATGTATAAAAATACACTGTAGCATAAGGTAAAAAAGGCAAACTCGAAAGTCAATGTGTCTGGTTAGAATTTGACTCTACTGTGTATTTGCAAGGTAGCCTTGAAAAGTTTTGCTTCACCCCACTGAGCCTCCATTTTCTCATCTGTAAGATAAATAATAGGGTCTATCATAGCCTTGTTGTGATGACTGAGCCAGATAAATAATCTGTGCAGGATGCTTAGCCTCAGTGTTAGCTATTAGTTCACATACCCGGGCTCTCACCAACAATTTTGCCTAGTTGTCAATAGGTTGATAGATTTCTTCTTAGATAGGGCATACATATGTGGGCTAGGAAGACAATTGTCTTCATTATTGAAAATATAAGTTCAATAAAATAATAATTGAATGCAGAAGGTTCCAAAACCATAGCCATGGTGAGCCACCCCAAGTCTTCACTGTTCCTTCTATAACTAACTGCAGGGTACACTACATGTTCTACTTCCACCAAAAAAGAAAACCTCAAAACAAAAACACATTTTTAGTGTCCTCAGAAAAACTGAAGCATAGTCACTGTGTGTGTGTGTGTGTGTGTGTGTGTGTGTGTGTGTACGTAATATTGGGGATGGAACCCAGGAGCATTCTACCTCTGAGATACACCCCTAGCCCTGTTGTATTTCTTATTTGGAAACAGGGTCTCACTAAGTTGCTGAGGGCCTCACAAGTTGCTGACGTTGGCCGTGTGTGAACCTGTGATCCTCCTGTCTCAGCCTCCCAAGTACTGAGATTACAAGTGTGTGTCACCACACCCGGCCATAGTCGTGTTTTCAACAGAAATTTCACTAAGGGAAAGCAAAACAAAAAGTAATCACAGATGCTACAAACTTGGTCTGTGTTATGACTGCACACATGTATGTATGTGTGTGGTTTACATTGGCTTTATTAATTTACTTGTTAATGTGATTTTTGTGTTTTTTCCCCTTTCTTGCATTGAGTGTATACTTTTGTAAGGCACTTTAAATTCTTAGTGGAAAAAAGGGGGTCAGACATGGAAGGAAGTAAAAAAGGAAAGGGAGGGAGGGAAGGAGGTAGGGAAGGAAGGAAGGAAGGAAGGAAGATATATAGGTAAGAAATTGATCAATCAATAGATAAATGAAAGCAAGCAAGCAAGCAAGAAAATTAGCAACATTCCAGAATTTTTGAAACCCAGGTTTCCTTGTAGGCCAAAAGAAATGACACCCCTTCTCTCCAGCATTTTCATTCCACCTGGTGGAAACCCTCAGTACTCCAATTACACAGAAACCCATGAGTGACCTCTCTTGCTCTCTCCTCTTGTGTACTACATCCCAGGACTCTGGGGGCTGTAGTGACTAATGTAATCAACGTTTTTATGGTTTCTGACTCAAAGGTACCAACACTCTCTGCTTTTAGATGACTTTGCAATTAAACCAAAAACCTTAAAATGGCCTTACTCGTCACAGACTCAGAAAATCATAAAAGCTTGCTTTTACCTTCATATAAAACACATTTGTATATATCTAAATCAGAGGGCATTATTTCCTCAATGAGAGATGTTTTTGTTTGTAGTACTGGGGATTGAATCCAGGGGCATTCTACCTCTGAGCTACACCCTCAGCCCTATTTTATTTTTATTTGGAAACAGGGTCTCACTGAGTTGCGAAGGGCCTTACTAAATTGCCGAGGCTGGCCACAAACCTGTGATCCTCCAGTCTCAGCCTCCCAAATACTGGGATTACAGGCATGTACCATCTATGCCTGACTAATGAGAGACTTTTAATGCTATTATATTTGTCTTCTATATCCCCACTCATATTTTTTTTTTTTTTGGTGGTACTAGGAATTGAACCCAGGGGCATTCTACATCCGGGCTATACCCCCAGCCTATTTTTTATTCTTTACTTTGAAGCAGGGTCTCACTAAGTTGCGGAGGGCCTAAGTAGCTGAGGCCAAGTACTGGGATTACAAGCATGCGCCATCATGCCTGGTCCCACTCATACTTCTTTATAAAGGCATCCAGAGGCATTCAAGAATACTTGAGTTGAGCTGAACCGAAAGTATTTATATCCTCTTTTCATGTATTAGATTTTGAATGACAAATTTAATAGATAATGTGACATAATTAGATTTCCTGCCTTCTTCTAGCCATTGTTTATTAGATGGACGTATCAGCCATTAATTTATTTTACTACTAAAGAGTTGAAATGTGGAAGCTAAAGAGAAACTGGGAAACAAAAGAGACTTCAGATAATTGAGAGATACCAGTAGCATAGTGGAAGGGGACTTGGTGAGGAAGATGGGGAGGGGAAAGAGGAACCTTGATGAAGGAAACAGTTCAAACAATCCTGTGTACATCTGTGAAGCAACCAATACCAATGTTATTATTATGACCAGGGAGGGGGAGAGAGCAGAGAAGAACACAGAAGGGAAGCCCCGCAGGTGCTATGTACATGTATGCTTCTATCATGCCAAACCTCAATATGATGTAGGGTGACAAAGGATATTTTTTTTAAAAAGAGTTGAAATGTATAATGATGAACTAAATTTAACAAACTTTCATCTTGTTTTCATAGGGATTCAAGGATATTTCTCTTGAGAGGTTTATACACGGCGGAGCCAATGTTACAGGATTCCAGTTGGTAGATTTTAATACACCTATGGTAACCAAACTAATGGATCGCTGGAAAAAGCTAGATCAGAGAGAGTATCCAGGGTCTGAGACTCCTCCAAAGGTATTTGTTTGTTGTTATTTAATGCATGGTTGACGTTTTTAATATTTAAGATAGAAAGTTCATTGTGCAGTTCCTCCATCAACATTATGTCAGACATAGTGTGGCCCAGGGAAACAGCACGTCAGCACCATCCCTGCACTTCACAAGCCTCAGTGATTTCCAAATCTCTGTATTTAACAGTAGAGTCCTTAGACAGTAACTCAAGCAGTTTACTATTATTATTACTTAATATAGGAACATTTTTGAAGAAATTGTACTTTCTAAGAAAAATCTGTTAACTAAATATTTCAAATGTGAATGACCATTATTACCTTGTCTACCTAGATTAAAAACTGTAGTTTGCAAAATGATTTATAATGAGGAAGTAAATTAAGACATTGGCAAAAATGCAAAATGTAGAGGTTCTGTAAAATTTCTCTTTAAAATTAACAGTAAAGGATCAAATTCTTTTTTTCCTGACCAAACAGAAGCATGGTGGTGCACTCTTATTATCCCAGGACTTGGGAGGCTGAGACAGAGGATTGCTGGTTTGAGTCCAGCCTCAGCAAGTTACCTTAGTGAAGCCCTCAGTAACTTAGTGAGACCCTGTTTCAAAATAAAATAATAAAAATGGTTGGGGGTGTAGCTCAAAGGTAGAACGCCCCTGGATTCAATGCCCAGTACCACAGGAAAAAAAGAAAAAGAAAAAAGTACGTTATTAGTATTTTCAAATGAAGCTGGTTAAATTCTGGTCATAAGCACTTTTTTCTCATCTGAAAAGATGGCTGACTTTCTAAGACATGATGTAAACAATGGTATAATATTTCAGCTCCCACATAAGACATCATCAGCATCAATATCTACTAATATCCCACTAACAGTGTATTTCAGTAAGGAGTTAATATGCAATTTGGCAACACAATCATTGAAAAACTAAGATCCAAGAGTAGAGGGTCTCAGATATTCTGTTTCATAATCATAAAATATTTCAGACTGGATATGTCCATTTTCCCCCTGCAGTACTGGAATCTGAACAGGTAGCTTATAGAAGCATGGAATCTCAAAACAAAGAATTAATTTGATGCCCTCTATGTGTGAAGTACTATACTCCTACCTTCTGATTTCACAGATTAATGTAATATATTAAATGGATATGTCAATATTGACTATTTTGGAGTCAAGGAAAGGTTCATGGAATACCCAGAATAGAATCATTTTAATTCTCCTAATTGATAACCTCCATTTAGAATTGTCTATGCTATACATTTGTGCTTTTCGTTATATATTTAAAAATATAATTGTTTATAGGATTTGTTTGTGATAATTCTGTTTCACTGATATATATGTTTAGGTTTAAGCCAATTTCACAATGTTTTCATAAACACAGCTTTTATGACACAATATAACAGATTTCAGGCATATATACAGATATAATTTCTCATGACTCTTGGCATGATTCTAGGCACTCTGAAGCCATTTAATTAATGTATCTTGTCAATTTTCATTATTTATGATAATTCTCTAAAGTCTCTTCAGATAGTGAATCAGAAAATATTAAACCACTGCTCTTAGGAGAAAATATATGGTTGGTTTCTGTGAGCCTCTAGTTATAATCTTTTCGCCAACCAGTCAGTACATAACCCATTTTGTTGTTGTTGGTTTGGTTTTGGGTACAGGGGATTAAACCCAGGGGCATTTTGCCTCCCACCTACATGCCTAACCCTTTTTATTTATTTACTTATTTTATTTTGAAACAGAGTCTTGCTACATTGCTGAGGCTGGCCTCAAACCTTTGATTCTCCTGCCTCAGCCTCCAAGTACTGAGATTACAAGTGTGTGCCACCACGCCCAGTCATAACCTTGTTTATGCATTTTTCTGTTTAAATAAACATTATTTAATGTATTGTTGCTGAACTAGTGGCCAACATCTCAATAACTGGTGCTTCATTGAAGCTTATTTGACATGCATATTTTGTCCATAAGGCAGACGGCAGCCTGTGAACTCAGGAACACCTGGCTGCACACAGCACTGTGCTTTGGGGCCATTTTAAACAGTAAATCATTAGCAAAAAGCATGAAATTGGGGGAGAACAACACTAAGTAGACCACCAAAAGGACACTTACTTGTAGTCTGAGAACAGAAGCAAGAAAACAGAGTGAGTGGTTCCTTGTTCAACCACAGCTGGGATTTTGCATGTTGACTGACTCAAATTGTTCAGTATTTTATACATGGGCACAAATAACCACATATTGACTTAGAAATCACAAATAAATGTTACCAAGAAGGCAAGTTGAAAAACACAGAATCCATAAGTATTGACTGTAATTAGTTAAATTATCCCTCAGTTGTTTAATATTATAACCGAGATCACCAGCATGATTTCTGATCTTATCATTCCCGTGCTTTCTGTTTGTTTGTTTTTGTTTTGTCTCTTATTTTTGTTTGTTTTTGTAATTTTTTATTGGTGCATTGTAATCATACATCTTGATGAGGTTCAGGGTGGTAGAGGCATACATGCACACATCAGTCAATTAGCCCTCCCCCAATTCCCACCCCATTCCCTCCCTCTTCCCTCCTTCTCGTGCTCAGGATAGTGATTGACTTTGATAAGTTTATGTATGTACATCATGTGCATCAGAGTGTTTCGCTCTTCGCCCTCCCATCTCCCTCAGTTAGGTCGCCTTCTTTACTCATCTAAGGTTTCTGCTCCTTTGTCTGGATTCCGTCCTATGTCCCATTTTCTCCCTAGCTTCCGCATATTAGGGAGAACATCTGACTTTTCACTTTTTGTGACTGACTAATCTCACTTAGAATAATGTTCTCCAATTTCATCCATTTCCCTGCAAATGACATAATTTTGTCCTTCTTTGTGGCTGAGTAAAATTCCATTGTGTGCATATGACATAGTTTTGTAATCCATTCATCTGTTGATGGACATCTCGGCTGATTCCATAGTTTGGCAATTGTGAATTGTGCAGCTATAAACATAGATATGCATTAATTAGTCTGGTAATTCAGTTTCCATTTTGGGGGGAAGATACCCATGAGTGGTATAGCTGGGTCATATGGTAGGTTCATTCCCATTCTTCTGAGGATCCTCCACACTGTTTTCCAAAGTGGTTACACTAATTTGCAATCCAAACAACAGTGTATTAGAGTTCCTACCTCTCCACATCCTCGCAAGCATATGTTGTTGTTTGTGTTTTTAATGGTCACCATTCTAATTCGGATTAGGTGAAATCTCAGGGTAGTTTTGATTTGCATCTCTCTGATTGCTAATGATGTTGAACAGTTTTTCATACACTTATTGGCCATTTGTATTTCTTCTTTTTTGAAGTGTCTATTTAGTTCACTTGCCCATTTTTTGATTGGGTTATTTGTTTTTTTAGTGATGAATTTCTTGAGTTTTCTATATATGCTAGATAGTAGTTCTCTATCAGAGGAGTAGCTGGCAAAAATCTTCTCCCATTCTGTCAGCTCTGTTGAGGTTCTTGACAGTTTCTTTTGCTGTGCAGAAGCTCTTAAGTTTAATCAATCCCACATATTAATCCTTGTTTTAATTTCTTGTGCCTTTGGGGTCTTGTTGAGGAAGTTTTTACCTGTGCCTTTGTGTTGAAGAGTTGGACCTATGCCCTCTTCAAGTAGCTGCAAGGTCTCAGGTCTAATTTCCAAGTCCTTGATCCATCTTGAATTGACTCTTGTGCAGGGTGAGAAAATGGGGTTTATTTCCATTTTTCTGCATGTGGTTAACCAGCTTTCCAACACCATTTGTTGAAGTAGCTATCTTTTTTCCAGTGTATGGTTTTGGTTCCTTTGTCAAAAATCAATTGGTTGTAGGTGTGTGGATTTGTTTCAGAGTCTTCTATTCTGCTCCATTGGTCTATGTGTCTGCTTTTGTGCCAATACCATGCTGTTTTTATTACTATGGCTTTGTGGTATAGTTTGAAGTCCGGTATTGCGATGCCTCCTGCATGGTTCTTGTTGCTGAGAACTACTTTGTCTATTCTGGGTTTTTTGTTGTTCCAAATGAATTTAAGGACTGAGTTTTCTGTCTGTGAAGAATGACCTTGGTATTGAATGGGTATTGCATTGAATCTGTAGATCACTTTTGGAAGAATGGCCATTTTGATGATATTTATTCTGCCTACCCAAAAACATGGAAGGTCTTTCCATCTTCTAAGATCTTCAATTTCTTTTTTTAATGTTTAATAATTGTCCTTATAGAGGTCTTTTACCTCCTCGGTTAGGTTTATTCCTAAATATTTTATTGTTTTGGGGGATATCCTGAGTGGAAATGTTTTCTGGATTTCGTTTTCAGTGGATTTATAGTTGGCATACAGAAAAGCTTCTGACTTTTTAAGATTGATTTTGTATCCAGACACTTTGCTAAATTTGTTGATCAGTTCTATAAGCCTTTTGGTCAGTTTGTTGGGTCTGCTAAGTATAATATCATGTCATCTGCAAATAAAGATAGTTTCAGTTTTTCTTTTCCTATTTGTACACCTTTGATTTCCTTCTCTTGCCTTATTGCTCTGGCTAGAGTCTCAAGTACTATATTGAAAATGAGTGGTGATAGTGGGCATCTTTGTTTTGCTCCTGTTTTTAAGGGGAACTCTCATAGTTTTCCCCATTCATTGATGTTGGCTGTGGGCCTATTGAATATAGCCTTTATGATGTTGAGGTATGTTCCTTCTATTCTGATTCTCTGCAGTGTTTTTAGCATGAATGGGTGCTGAATTTTGTCAAATGCTTTTTTAGCATATATTGAAATGGTCATGTGATTTTTGTCTTTAGTTCTGTCTATGTGGTGAATTGCATGGATTGTTTTTCCCATGTTGAACCAGCCTTGCATCCCTGGGATAAACCCAACTTGGTCGTGGTTTATAATTTTCTTGATGTGGTTTTGAATGCGTGTAGCTAGTATTTTGTTTAGAAGTTTTACGTCTAAGTTCTTCAATGATATTGGCCTGTAATTTTCTTTTTTTTTTTTGAGCTGTCTTTATTTGGTTTTGGTATTAATGTGATGTTGACTTCATAGAATGTATTTGGGAGAATCCCATTTCTTTCTATTTCACGGAATAGATTGAGGAGTATTGGAATTAGTTCTTCTATAAAGGTTTTATAAAATTCACCTGGGAAACCATCTGCTCCTGGGCTTTTCTTTGATGGTAGGCTCTCTATTGCTGCTTTAATCTCTTTGCTATTGGTCATTTTAAATTTTCTATATCTTCTTGATTCAGTTTAGGCAGATTGTACGTGTCTAGAAATTTGTCCATTTCTTCTAGGTTTTCCATTTTGTTGGTGTATAGTTTTTCAAAGTAATTTCTGATAATCTGGATTTCCGCACTGTCAGTGGTAATATCACCTTTTTCATCTCTTATTTTAGTAATCTGGATAGAGTCTCTCTTTCTTTTGGTTAGGTTGGCTAATGGTTTGTCTATCTTGTTTTTTTTTTTCAAGAAACCAGCTTTTGGTTTTGTTGATTTTCTTGTATTTTTTTATTCTCTACTTCATTGACTTCTGCTCTGATTTTAATAATTTCTTGTCTTCTACAGGCTTTGGGGTTAAACTGTTCCTGTTTTTGAAGGGCTTTGAGGTGTGTCATTAGGTTATTTATTTGGTGATTTTCTGTTTTTCTTATGTGGGCACTCAGGGCTATGAATTTTCCTCAATACTGCCTTCAAAGTGTCCCAGAGATTTTAATATTTTGTGTCTCTATTTTCATTTGTTTCTAGGAATTTCTTAATTTCTCCCCTATTTTTTCTATGACCCATTCCTTATTCAGCAGTGTGATGTTCAGTCTCCATGTGTTTATGAGGTTTCTCTGGGTCTTTTTATACTTGATTTCTAGTTACATTCCATAATGGTCTGAAAAGACGCAGGGGATTATGTCAGATTTTTTTAATTTGCTAGTGCTCGCTTTGTGGCCCAGGATATGATCTATTTTGGAGAAGGTTCGTAAGCAGCTAAAAACAAAATGTGAATTCAGCTATAGTTGGGTGGAATATTCTACATGTATCTAGTAGGTTCATTTGTTTTATGGTGTTCCTTAGGTCTGAGGCATCTTTACTGACATTTGTCTAGAAGATCAGTCTCATGGTGTGAGAGGGGTGTTGAAGTCTCCCAATATTATTGTATTGGGATCTATGTGTGATTTAATGTCATGAAGACTTTGTTTTATGAAAATGGTTGCACCTATGTTTAGGGCATAAATGTTGACTAACGTTATATCCTCTTGCTGGATTGTTCCTTTTACCAGTAAAAAATGACCTGGTTTGTCTCTTCTGATAAGTTTAGGCTTGAAGTCTAATTTGTCTGATATGAGAATTGCTCCTCCTGCTTGTCCTCGCGTTCCATTAGCGTAGATTACCTTGCTCCAACCCTTCACCTTTAGTTTGTGAGTATCTTTACTTGTAAGGTGTGTTTCTTGCAGGCAGCATATAGATGGATTATGATTTTTAATCCATTTTGCCACCGTATGCCTCTTGATTGGGGAGTTGAGGCCATTTATATTCAGCGTGATTATTGAGAGATGATTTTTAATTCCTAACATTTTGAGTTTGAACTTCTATTTGAGGTAGTGTTTGTTCTTCTTTGCTTAGTTATTCTTAGTTAAACAAAAAAAAAAACTTCTGGAATAAGGTCTTCCAACAATATAGGCTATGAAAGTTCAAATTATGCTGTGCCCATTATGAAGGTATTACTGACAACCTCACTAATATGTACAGGGAGGGGTGAGTAGCAGGTGGGACCTGAAGAGAAACACACCAAGACCCGTGTGCATATTTGTTTAAATGACCTTGAACCTCACTATGAGGTATCATTATAATGCACCAATAAAAGTACTCTTAAAAGTTTTTGAAGCCGGGCGTGGTGGCGCACGCTTGTAATCCCAGTACTTTGGGAGGCGGAGACCGGAGGATCCGGGTTCGCGGCCAGCCTCAGCTCTCTCTCTCTCTCTCTCTCTCTATCTCTATCTCTCCCTCCCTCTCTCTCTCTCTCTCTCTCTCTCTCTACCTAGTGAGGCCCTCCACAACTTCGTGAGACCCTGTTTCAAAATAAAGTATAAAAAAATAGGGCCGGGGGTGTAGCGCGGAGGTAGAATGCCCCTGGGTTCAATCCCCGGTACCGCAAAAAAAAAAAAAAAGTTTTTGAGAAAATATGTTTCATAAATATTTTCCTTCTTGCTAGATATTGTAGACATTAGAAAATGGTCATTTTCATATAAAGTATCAAGCCCTAACCTAACTTATGATTCAAGGTTTTTTTTTAACTTTTAAAACATGCCATTATAGATACAGTATTCACTAGTCCTGTTCTAAATTTATAGACTTTATTCACAATTCTTTTATTCAAATTTGCCCTTCAAAGAGTTCATATGTAACAAATGCTCCGTGTGAACATAACTTAAAACTGAAATGAGAATATAAAGCTCATGAATCATGGAAAGGGGACAATGATAGGTATTTTTAAAGCTGTCAGTTTAAACCTTTCACACCACCTTGTCATGTAATTTTTTTAAATAAAGAATACAAAAACCTAGCCAGGCCCAGTGGCGTACACCTGTAATCCCATTACTTGGGAGTCTGAGACAGGAGAATTTCAGGTTCAAGGTCAGCCTCAGCAACTAAGCAAGACTCAGTTTCAAAATAAAAAATGAAGTCGGGAGTGGTGGCACATGCCTGCCTGTAATCCCAGTACTTGGGAGGCTGTGACAAGAGAATCACAGGCAATTTAGCAATTTAGGAAGACCCTGTTTCAAAATAAAAAATAAAGTAAAGTAAAATAGGGCTGCGGGTGTAGCTCAAAAGTAGAATGCCACTGGGTTCAATCCCCAGTACCAAAATAAATTAACAAAACACAATGAAAAGGGCTGGGGTTGTAAATCAGGTAGAATACCCCTGGATTCAATCCCTAGTACAAAACACGCACACACGCACACATGTGCGCGCGCGCGCACACACACACACACACACACACACACACACACACGCTAAACAAATCCTTCCAAATCCATAGCCCTCTGCTACCTTTCCCATGCTCCAGCCAAACAGTTGCCCTACACTGGTCTCACTCATCAAGTACTCTACCTCCAACTCCACAGTCCTGAGTCTCCCCTACCTCCAACCCAACCATCTTCCAAAGCTTGCTCTTAAAGTCTTTCTCTCTGGAACTTTTTATTATTCCTCCAGTAAATATAGACCCTTTCACCTCTGTACTCTCCATGATATTTGACTCTGTCATTCTCACCAAGGATTTAACACAATTCTTTGTATACTTACTGTTTCACTCTGATAAACTCCTTTGGGACAGTAACAATCTATCACTTGCCTCTGTAGCCCACATTGATATCCAGCCAGTGTCTAAGTACATTTTTCACAGAGCCCTCAAATATGATATAAAATTTGATCCTCACAATAACCACAGCCGGTTGTCATTATTATCCTGTTTTATTTAATTTTGTTTCGTTTTATGTTCGATAGCTGAAGAAGGTAGTTCACATTTCCATAAACCTATGAATAGCAGACTTAGAATTCATCTCAGCTCTTTCTCTGCAAAGCCTGTATCCTCTCCACTGTGCTATAATTCCTGTTGTCTTTTTCTTATCTATCTACAGACCTTGGGAAATGGAACTCCTTCCACCATTCTGATCACTGGTCAGAGCAATCAACAACTTTAAGCCAAGATCTAGTTTTACGTTGCCCTCAAACCAAATATTTATTTAATAGGAATTGTCTAGGTGTCATCTAGAAGCCATGTGCTCATCCATAGGGTTTCCTGGACTGTGACACAGTAAGGCACATGGGAAAGAACTACATCCTTTGAAATGGCAAAACCAATTTAAACTACTGCTTCTTCCTATCTATCAGTTCTATGACCTGTCAAATCACAGGCCTCTGCCACTCTGCTGAATGTCTCCTTTGCTCCGCCTCTCTGTGTGATACCTGCTCTTTGTTCTAGTTCACTTGCTTTCCAAAAATGGATGAAGTTTTGAAACCACAGAAGTGTATTTGCTTTTTGATAGCATCTCTTCTTGGCTTCTTTCTCCCACAGAAAAAGCAACACTATTTTTCTTTCTTCCCTCTCTAGATCCTGAAATACTAGTATTGCATCTTTCTCTTTATATCTTAAGCAGGTTCCACTTTATTTCTTGCTTTTAGTTTTGTGCCTTACAAAATGATGATTTGATGACCTTCTCTACTCAAAGATGCATGGGTTCAGACAGGAGAAGTGGTTTACTTATTTTTAGTGTATTACCTTGCTTAACACTTTTTCTTCAGTTACCCCATCACAGTTTTGAGGGGGTTTACCTATCCCTAAGCTTTCTTTATCATGTTTTGGAGGAAAATGTGGCAAATTTCTTAATTTATATGACTCTTATTAATCCTTCTACTACAAGCTTTATAGTTAGGTCTTTTACTATTGAAAGTGTCTTTATTAAAAGCTATACAGTATTCCTTGTTTTATGTATGGTTAAGTTTTTCTCTTCCCTGGAATGCTGGCTGCTCTGTCTAATGGTCATATTGCCTAAGCTTACTTTCTACAACTGGAATTTCAAGTGAGTTTTCTTCATTTGCAAGCAGGCAATCAAGATCATCCTACATTTTCCATTGTACAAACCTACCCCTTATATGGAATTCCTGAAAGAGAAAAAATGTAGTTTTTGTTCTGATTAGCAGTTGATTCTGTGCCGTGCTTCAAGAAAATTGTGCCATGTTTTCCATGTGTTGAGTGATTTTCTACTCAAACTCTCCCAAATGTGATCCCCTACTGTTTTCATTTTCAGTCTAAAGAAATTACTCAGTCTTTCCTCATGTTTTCTCTGCCTTAATAACCTTTTCCTGGGGGGCTCATTCTTTTCTCAAAGAGAAGCAAAGGGTGGTCATTGGAAAACAGATGGTCTATGCTTCATATCTCTACTTTGAGCCTATATTATATTGGAAACTTTTAAGAGAAATGAGCCCTCCTGAGCACACTCACTGGGTTTAACAATCCTCATGCCTATTTAGCAGTGATTGGTGAATACATGTTTGTTAAGTGAGTAGCTGTTATCTCTGGAATAGTTTTGAATAACAGCAAACAATCCCATTAATTCTTCTGGGAGACTGAACAAAAATATACACTTCAAGTCAATAAAGACAAATTACATCTCAGGGAACCCTGAAAGGCATTTTGGAGAAGGAAAAGAATAAGACAGCCCAGCCCTGCTGGGTCTTAGGACAAGGCAAATTGTGAGAACACTGCACTTAGTGTCTCATTATATTTGGAAACAACAAAATGTCCTCACCTAAGGTCCTGTTTCTCCCATTTGATGGAATGCTATTTATTAGAATCTCCATTTTTCAGAGTGTTTTCTCCTTCTTAATTAGGGTCATAAGATTCAGCAAACAGTTTTTGCATTCAAGTGATTATAGAAATTTCTGAAGGCAGAGTCAATCACTTATCAGTAATTGCACCATCCTTTAGACAGGGTGGCACCTTGTCATGAACCCACAAAGCCCCACACTGTCCCTAGTGCTAGAAAAACTTTTAACATTTACCATTATAACCACTTTCATTTGGTTAGTACACTTCTGCTCTGACTTACGATGGAGTCCTGGTGATGGCTGAAACTTTCCGAAGTCTCAGAAGGCAGAAAATTGATATTTCAAGGAGAGGAAATGCTGGGGATTGTCTGGCAAACCCTGCTGCCCCCTGGGGCCAGGGAATCGACATGGAGAGGACACTCAAACAGGTAACTCCCACTTTATTTCATGGTCTCGTTTAAGTGGAATATTCAACAAAACAGACTAATTTATCTGAGCATAAAAACATGTTACAATTGCCATTTCGTATACCAGACCATCATTATCTTTGAGACATTTCCAGGTAGAATCTTGATGTTTTTATCTTGTGTAAATGCGTTGTCAGGGTAAGTAATGTTCTGCTGCAGTAATATCCTGAATCCCTGTGGCTTAGAACAACAAAGGAGCTTTGTTCACAGTACAGGCACTAGATTAGTGAAGGCCCTCTGCTCCTTGTAATCATGCAGGGACCCAGGCTGGCCGAGCAGTAGCTATTTCAAATACTGCAAAGGGAAGTAGATTATTGCAAGGAGGTTATGAACTGCAGTTAAATGTCATGGCTCAACAATGATACTCATCACGTCTGTTTACAACGTGTATATAAGAAGAGGAATCACATAGACCTAGGTAACCTCAAGGGGCTCAGGAAGTACAAGCCTGCCTTGGACCCAGAATGCAGAAGAACAAGAAACATTTAGTAAACACAGCTAATGACTATCTCAGTAGATCTTTCAAATATCTTGTAACTTTGGAGTAAGTATTCAGTTTCTATTATTCTTTTATAGTTATACAAATACTGTTTATCAAATAATGTGATATATAAGAATATTTTAAATATATAAATATTATTATTTAAATGTTCTGAGATGCCATGGGTTCAAAGTATAAGTTAAATAAAAACTAATTAAAAGGAAATTTGGGATCGAATATACCTAAATACTTTAAAAGGCATATTTATTAATTTAGCTTCCTATATCTTAATTTTAACATTAGCAAGGAAAGAAAAAAGTGATCTGAAATGGGAATCAGGACTATCTATGGAGATATGTAAATAAAACTTAAAAATAACTATAAACAAATCATATTTCTATTCCTATAAAGAATACTTCAATGAGAGGAAGAATTGTTAATGGAAATTTATTTTAAAAAAGAAATATGTTAGCCGGGCATGGTGGCGCATGTTTGTAATCCCAGTACTTTGGGAGGCGGAGATCAGAGGATCCGGGTTCGCAGCCAGCCTCAGCTCTCTCACTCTCTCTCCCTGTCTGTCTCTCTCTCTCTCTCTCTCTCTCTCTCTCTCTCTCTCTCTCCCCTTAGTGAGGCCCTCCACAACTTCGTGAGACCCAGTTTCAAAATAAAGTATAAAAAATAGGGCCGGGGGTGTAGTGCGGAGGTAGAACGCCCCTGCGTTCAATCCCCGGTACCGCAAAAAAAAAAAAAGAAACATGTTTATCTTCTAGGTACATAGCAGAACTGCTTTTGTATTCCTTTGTTATCCCTCTTTCCAGTTCTCTCCCAGTAGCTCAAATACCCAGTGGCCTTCCAGCAAGTTGGCCGTGGCTAGAATTCCACATCCTGTATGATCATAAACCTAGCAGAAGCTGAGATTTCTGTAAGTGAAGTGAGAACTGAATACATGCCTGGGTTTTCTTTTTCCCCCATAGGTTAGAATTCAAGGGCTGACTGGGAACGTTCAGTTTGACCACTATGGACGAAGAGTCAATTACACAATGGATGTGTTTGAGCTAAAGAGCACAGGACCTCGAAAGGTGAGCCACCATCAAACTGTAAAAGAGAACATTATTTGTTCTTAGTTTACATTTGATGTTATTAAAGGCAAATAGGAGAAAGACACCTGGATATGCTACATGTCCTTTTTTTTTTATAAAGTGAGTACTTACAAATTGTACTTTCTTGATAATCTGTGTTGAGATAAATCCTCATGTCATATATTTAGTGATGTGTCAAAGCTAAATAATGAAAATTCTGTTCCAACACTTTGGTATTTTAAAAATCCAAACTACACTTTCCTGCTTCACTGTAGCAATGATAATTACAACTTATGAAATTCCTGCTGAACTTGGTGCTTACATAATTTAACCCCCACAACAAACCTATATTTTGGGTATTATTTCCCTTTTGTCATATGAGCAAATTATATCCAAATAACTTATGCTTACTTATCTAAACCCTGCAAGTGAGAAAACAAAGATTTTAATTTGGATACATCTGGCTCCAGAACCCTCCCACATCGTACCCTGTCTGAGTGGACCCTGCCCTGGAGGAGTTTATTTTCTACTAAGGAAGGATATGCATTGCGTTGACAGTTAAAGAGAAGGCATAAGGAATTTTTAAAAGGAAGAAATCAACTTCCAGCTGGAGGAAAACAGATCAAGGAATGCTGCGTGGGGGAGGGGGAATTTGAAGTTAGCCATGAGACTAGAGTTTAGACAGGTAGACATGAAAGAGGCATCAACCTAAGGAAAGGCTCAGAGGCAGGACAATTGAAGCCAAACATGGAAAATGCAAAGGATTTCCAACTGTGTTTTGCTCCAGGCTTCATGTATGTGTGTGTTGCGGGGGTCTTATCTGTGAGAAAAGGAGACATGTGGAGCTGCCATGAGCACCATCTCTACCTGGTCAGCCCCTTAGTGGTCCCCAGGTATACAGGCTGGAGCCTACTCATTCTAGATCCCATAGGGCAGGAGTTGGATCAGAGCTGAGAGTCAAGCTGTGCCACCAGAACAGGCTCCTTAAAGAGACTATCCAAAGCAGAGGAAGGAAACGTGCTTCCCAAGGAACAACTTGGGTTGTGGGGGGTTCCATGTCAATACCCACTTTCCCACAGTCTTCCATACACAAGAAAGAAAGAGGACCATTTTAAGTAAATTCCCTCTGCTTGTTGTAGAGCAGGCAGAATATTCCAGATGCCCCTATAAATGTTGACCAGTAGGCAGGCAGAGGTCAGACAGACCGCCTCCTGTCACACACCAGATCTTGCAAAATTCACCAGTTAAGCAGATGCTTTTTTTCAATGCAAGAGACAGATCCATCTTTCACCAAATAGTAAGTATAGAAAGTCAAATCATTCTCTATAAAAGAAAGAATAATGGGAAAAGAAAGCAGGTAGTAACTAGCAGTAATATCAAGTGGGCTATTTATAGGACTTAATCTTTTCATGGTTTATTGAACCATGATGGTAACAAAAATTAAGGTTTTTTCCCCGAGGAGATAGTTAAAAGTAAGCTGGGAGTGTAATGAACAGAACATCTTCACACCCAGCTGACATTCATCTAAGGCTCTTCAAAGAAATATGAAGTGTAAAATGGCGTAGCCTCATCTGTCTTCCTTTTCCCATTGCAACGATCAACTTGGGCATTCTGTCAAGAATATTAAACTTAAAAATGAACTACCACGAGAAACACTGTGCTGGTGAGACCAGGTAATATGTCTGAGAAATGAGCGATTGTTCTTGTAAATTGAACGCTTGCCAGCAAGGGAGCCATCTTTGAAAATAGATCAGAGAGTCAGCTCATCGCTTTGAGTTCTGCAGCAGACAAATGGGTTGAGAGTCTCATTAAGCAGAAGCCACAGAGCTCGTTCTGAAGTCCAGGCCCCCAAAGTGCAGTGGAATCTTTTTATCATGACGGTGACAGTCAGGGCTCCAGAGGGAATGTTCCAGGACCAGACCTGCATGGTTTCAGGAATTCTTAACTGTACTGGTTTCATTTATTGAGAGCAGGTTCTGTGCCAGGGACTGTCGTGGAAAATTGATGTGCATCATTACATTTAATTCTCATGACATCATGAAAATAAGATATAATTTTTCTCATTTTTTTTTAGAAAAGTAGGACTTAGAGAAAGTATTCTTCCCAGGGATAGTCAGCTAAGGAAGCTAACTCTCTTGACTGCTATGAAGTATCAGTCTCAGTGACTATATAAGATTTCCATTTAGTCTGATGTGAAAATTAAGCCAGATTTTTCAGGACTGGTCCAAGTGGCTCTCAAAGGAAACACCTTTAAATAGAACAGGGTCTCCTCACAGGAAGAACAGGGGCTCCCTCAGTGCAAACAATCCCTCAAGTTGCACATCAAGTCCAACATAAGTATGGGGGCCTTTATCCACACATTTTGTTCAGGTTATGTTTGCACATAATTCACCTTTCAGAGTCCAAAGAAGATAAATATTGTTTCTGAAATCTCGGACCAGTTTAATGATTTAAATGCTTGCCTATTTTTGCTCCAGCAGTACAAAACCACTTTTCATCCATTTTCTGCCTCTAGCAAAAATAGCTATTTCCCTGCCTAATTAAATGAGGTCAGGCAAGGGAAAAATTCTTAATGAAATATGAAATGTTGAGAAGAACTAGAAAGGGAAACTCTACCTCATGAGGGGTACTAGGTCCCAACTTCAGATTCTTTTTTTTAGGAAATGACCCCTGTATGTTCTCACTTTCCAAGGAATCAATGGAACCCCCAAATCTACCATTATCAACCATATCACAAAGTGTGGCTTTCTTTT
>PVJS01005663.1:0-63210 GCA_004027185.1 Glis glis | reverse complement strand
TCCTGCATGGTTCTTGTTGCTGAGAACTACTTTGGCTATTCTGGGTTTTTTGTTGTTCCAAATGAATTTAAGGACAGATTTTTCTATGTCAGTGAAGAATGACTTTGGTAATTTAATGGGTATTGCATTGAATCTGTACAGCACTTTTGGGAGAATGGCCATTTTGATGATATTTATTCTGCCTACCCAAGAGTATGGGGTATCTCTCCATCTTCTAAGATCTTCTTCAATTTCTTTTCTCAATGTTTTATAGTTTTCCTTGTAGAGGTCTTTTACCTCCTTGATTAGGTTTATTCCCAAGTATTTTATTGTTTTGAGGGATATCGTAAGTGGAAATGTCTTCTGGATTTCTTTTTCAGTGGATTTATGGTTGGCATACAGAAAAGCTTCTGATTTTTTAAGATTGATTTTGTATCCCGACACTTTGCTGAATTTGTTGATCAGTTCTATGAGGCTTTGGTTGAGTTTGTTGGATCTTCTAAGTATAATATCATGTCATCTGCAAATAGAGATAGTTTCAGTTCCTCTTTTCCTATTTGTACTCCTTTTATTTTCTTCTCTTGCCTTATTGCTCTGGCTAGAGTCTCGAGTACTATATTGAAAAGGAGTGGTGAAGGCAGACATCCTTGTCTATCCTTTTTCCATTGGGTGTTTTTAGCCCCTTTGTCAAAAATCAATTGGCTGTAGGTGTGTGGGTTTGTTTCAGAGTCTTCTATTCTGCTCCATAGGTCTATGTGTCTGCTTTTGTGCCAATTGGGTCCGATATTTCAAAGCAAGTGTTTCATTCATGCTATGTCATACATCGATGACAACATCTATAAGAAAACTGACCTATAATCATAATGATGACTTGATTCACCCTAGAAGGGCAATAGCCAAAAGTACCTTTACAATTAGATTATGAAAAAAATGATCAGCAATCCCATTAATTAGAGATTTCTGTAAGTTCTCAGAGGGTAGAAAGAAGATATTTCTATCTTCCTGCTCTCTCCATCAAAAAGTATCAAAGTGGAAACATAAGCGTATTCTTTGTAGAATTACACGGTAATTCTGTACCTCACTAAAGAAAGGAAATCAGGGGTAATTATAAGTAATTATATTCTTAAAAACCTCTCATGAAGCACATGCCTATAATCCCAGTACTTGGGAGGCTGAGACAGGAGCATCACAGGATTGAGGGCAGCCTTAGCAATTTAGCAAGACTCTCAGCAACTTAGAGAAACCCTATATGAAATATTAAAAAAAATAAAATAGGTCTGGGGGTGCGGCTCAGAGGTAGAATGCCCTGGGTTCAATCCCAAGTATCAAAACAAACAAGGAAACAAACAAACCTATCGTAAACACAAACTCCTCTAAGATGAAATGGAATGGCTCAGGAGCAGGAGAGAGGTGACTCCTCAGACTTCTGTTCAGAGCATGGCCCTCAAGCCACCGGGCTGTTCTGAGTAGTTCTTTACCTTCTCCAGCAGCTAGGTATTTGAGGCTAAAGGAATCCAAGAAGTGCTTTTGAGAAGGACAAATCAGACCACACAATGGGCTCAGCTCATTCTGATAAGAAAGTCTAACTGGATCATTGCAACCTACAGCTAATGTCAATCCTCTTTTTTTTTTTTTTTTTTTTTTTTTTGCGGTACTGGGGATTGAACCCAGGGGCATTCTACCTCCGCGCTACATCCCCGGCCCTATTTTTTATACTTTATTTTGAAACCGGGTCTCATGAAGTTGCGGAGGGTCTCACTAAGTAGAGGTGGGGGGGAGAGAGCTGAGGCTGGCCGCGAACCTGGATCCTCCAACCTCCGCCTCCCAAAGTACTGGGATTACAAGTGTGTGCAACCACGCCCAGCTCAATCCTCTTGTAAAAAGAGCCAGGCTCTTTTTTTATTTTGCAGTGGGGATTAAATCCAGGGGTATTCTATCACTGAGCTACACCCCCAGCCCTTTTTATTTTTTATTTTGAAACAGAGTCTCACTTAGTTGCTGAGGCTGGCTTGGAACCTCCTGCAATCCTCCTGTCTCACCCACCCAAGTACTGGGAATCCAGGCATGCACCATCATGCCTGGCTAGGACCAAGCTGTTTAAGGACACATTCTATCCTTTTGTTTAAAAATAAAACAATTCATGTTAAACACGTATCAAAACAAAGTAGTTACTAATCAATCCTATGTCAAAATGAGTGTTTAAACCTTTGCTCGAGTCCACAGCTGAGTGAGAAGTGGCCAACTCGCAAATCCAATGAGTCCAGCCGTAAGCATGTAGCGGTAGAAGAAACTGAGGACCTGGGAATGTATTCCAAAGAAGAATGAAGAAACGAGGTCAGTTAGTACGAGCTCCGTTTATATGAAAGAAATACAAAAATGTTGGAATCTGGGAAGGTACTTACTAATATTTCAATTCCCAAGGTAAAGACTAGCAGGTACCCAGCAAAACGGCAGAGAGGTAAAGTCAACAATGTTGCAACAAGGTCTTGAATAACTTGAAAGCTGTTTTAAGAAATTGTTTATGAACAGAGTATTTGTACTATGTATTGGATTTAAATATTAGTCAGATATAGTAAAAAGTGACACTTTGCACAAAGCTAAGAATTGGGACATTTTCCACTTAGAGATTATTTAAAAACCAAGATGAACTCTAACATATTTGTTTCAATGGCTTTACTTATATATAATTTTTAAAATCTATAAGTATTTTAGAAAAATGTAATTTCTGAATTAATTTGAAAATGATCACAAAGGTTTACCTGACTTTTATAAACATTAATGATAACAAATGAGTCTTATTTGATCTTAGTTTAAACATAGGTACATACAATTACAGAAACAGTATCAGAAATAAAATACAATGA
This sequence comes from Glis glis, assembly GCA_004027185.1. Lineage (NCBI taxonomy): Eukaryota > Metazoa > Chordata > Mammalia > Rodentia > Gliridae > Glis > Glis glis. The sequence continues at coordinate 60,367 of PVJS01005663.1, read as the reverse complement.
ACCTACGTGTATACAAACTGAAAAAGTTTTAATTCATCTATGGAAACATTAAATTCTCAACCATCTTACTGAAATAAAGGTAGGTTTTCCTAATTTAGGCAGAGAAAATCTTAATTGTACTTTTTAACTGAGCTAAATAACCTCTTCCAAACCCAATTTAAGATGTCATTAATTGTATACTAATTGTAACTGTGAATTTATAACCATCAAAAATGTATTACATCCTTGAGTACTTTTTACATTTCATCGCTGGGAACGCAAACTTTAGCATTTGTAGTGCATTAAGTGGGTAATTATAAAAGGTCAGCATCATTTGCTTTATGACCTGTTTCTGACTGAAAACAATGGCTGCAGAATGGTATCAAACTATTAAGTTGCCAGGCAGGAAAGGAACACTAATACCAGTGAAAAGAAGAGTTTTTTGTTATTTTTTTCAACAGTGAACAAGCACAGAGGAACAAGAGATTATTCTGTATAATCATTTAGAAGAATTTTTTTCTAGAAGAAAATGGACTTTTTATGTCTTATTTTTATATAATCTATCAAAAAGATTAACATGGAATGTAACATACTTTCAAAATCACATCTCCCCTTGAAATTTAAACAGACATTATTTTCATAATTAGGATATTTAATAATTCAGGAGGGGTTCTGTAGTAGAATAGACTTTCCTACAAGGATAAAACCTTTCAAAAAATTATAAAGCCTGGGAAAATGACATTAGAAAAAATCTGAATTAAATAAGCATATCTAACAACCCTATTCCTTCCAAATGGAGAATAACAGTAATTCCTTGATCAGTATCTTTTTGCCTTATATTGTTAAACAGTCAATGTTTTAAACGTTTTTAATAGTATCTTTATTTTATATCTTAAATTTTTAAACATTTTTAATACTTTTTTTCTGCGGTACCGGGGATTGAACCCAGGGGTGTTCTACCTCCGTGCTACACCCCCGGCCCTATTTTTTATACTTTATTTTGAAACCGGGTCTCACGAAGTTGCGGAGGGCCTCGCTAAGTAGAGAGAGGGAGAGACAGGGAGAGAGAGAGAGAGCTGAGGCTGGCCGCGAACCCGGATCCTCTGGTCTCCGCCTCCCAAAGTACTGGGATTACAAGCGTGGGCCACCACGCCCAGCTAATACTTGTTTTTTAAAGACAGAAGAGCAGTCAAAGCTGGATTCATCAACAATTAGAATAAATATGCAGGGTCAAGATGCTCATGTTAGGCAATCATGAGGATGCCCTTACTGAGGGTTCTCATCCTCTGTCTGCTTCTGATGTATAGTTTCCTGAGAGGATACTTTGATAAACAAGGCTAAGCTTAAATTCTAATTTGCTGGTGTAAATTCAGAAACCAATAAGATCTACATCATGATTCTGGCTACCTCTGAACATGAACTAGCACCCCGTTTTAGTGGTTTTACTTTAAAAGTTTTTAAAACTTACCATAGAGCCTTAATTTTGAAGCTTTCTACAATGATAACAATCCTTTTTGTTTGTTTGTGTTGTTCCATTTTGTTTTTTGCGGTACTAGGGATTGAACCCAGGGGCATTCTACCTCCAAGCTACACCCCAGCCCTTTTTATTTTTTATTTGGAAACAGGGTCTTGCTGGGTTGCTGAGAGATGCACTACAAATGCTAAAGTTTTCCATCCCAGCGATGAAACATAAAAAGTACTCAAGAATGTAATACTTTTTGCTGGTTATAAATTCACAATTATAATTAGTGTACAACTGTTGCTGAGGCTGTCCTTGAACCTGTGATCCTCCCAAGTACTGGGATTACAGCCATGTATCACCACGCCCAGCTGATAACAATCCATTTTAAGTCCAACTTGTGAGGAAGTATTATAAAGAACTTAAAGTACTTACAGCACATGTGAATAATATGGACTAATCTCTGACAGTATCCATTACTATATTAGATTTAACCATAAAGTATCATTTATCTAGCTTTACATGATGGCTAGGAAGAGAGGGGAAAAATTTTATGGAAAGAAAACATGTAAATCTCTGTAAAACATGAAGAGATTCTGGTATCTGAAATGATGAAACAAGTTCAAAATGCTAATTACTTTAGGCATAGTACAGTTAATATTAATTATGTTATTTTATTCCATATTTTTCTTCTAATAGATACACAAAGAAGGGAATAAGGTAACTGCTACCTCAGTGCAATAAAGATGAAGTCAAAAGGGAAGGATAAAACAGAAAGGATGTTTATATGCAATATTTATGCAGTTAAAAATAAAGTGAGAGTGTTTCAAGATTTGAGAGGATTATAAATACCTTTGATGACTTATGCTTCAGAAAGGGAATGCCTTTTAAATACAGACTTAACTGTCAGTGAAGTAAAAAACAAGGCAGCAAGATGCATTACTTACTCTTTCAGAACTGCATACCATATTGGCACTGGCAACAAACAATATACATAATAAGTCCAGGGACAGGCTTGAATCAGCAGGAAAAATGCTACTAAAACGCCAAGAGCTACAAAACTACAGGGCAGGAGCCGGCTTGGTTGCTGAAAAGCAAACAAAACATTGAAACACTTCCAAATCATGCTAATTGATAGGTTTTTGAAAGCGATTTTATAAAGTGAAGACACCATATTACTCTCTTTCAGTGGTTCTATAACGAGATGATTAATCCAAGAATTCCATCAAATAAAAGGAAAAAAAAGCTTGTCATTTGATGAACATAGTGAAAAAGAAAAGGCTAGATATCCTGGAATTGTTGTACTTAGGCAATTCTGAACTTAAAAGTGGCAATGGTTTGTTTGCAAGTCACTTAAAAGTGACTAAGGTTTGTTTGTAAGTAACTGGTTCAGAACTCTAAACAGATTTCCTCCTAGAAACAATTTTATAAATGTTGACTGATTTCTCTGGCCAGCTCACAAAAGCCTATTTAATCTATAACAAACTATGGGACTTAATCTTCGATCCGAACAATGCTTCTATCTATCCAGCTCCAACTTGGCATGCTGCCCATGCTTCTCTCTCCTTTGCCCAAGCACAGTAGGTTCATTCAGTCACATCTCCTCTTCCCAGCCCCCTGCCAACAAGGGTGTTCCTCAACACAAGTCACCAGCGGTGGCCTCTATGGGCGAGTCCCATGGGAGTGCTGTGACAGGTGTACTAGTGCAAATGCTGGGGACAGATATTCCAGTAACTAGGAAAAGGACATACTTATGGAAAGGTGGTGATACTAATAAGAGTTCTAGGGTATGAAACAGGAGTTAGAAAGGAGTGCAAAGGATAATAAATGGCTCCAGAAAAGGTTAAGCATACCTGGAGAGAAACCGGGGAGGAGGGGGGTGTAGGAATGGGAAGGTACTGTGGTGCTTTTTTTTTTTCTTCCATTTCATATTTTCTCTCTGTTTTTTTCCCTTTCTTTGCTAGCCAAAGCCAAATTAAGTGAGAATTAAGAACTGCTTCCTGGAAGTAGGGGAATTTAGGGAAGAAAAGGAAGAGATTCTTTTCCATTTTTATAGTTCTTTCCTACTGGCATAAAATGTTACCAGAAATGAAGTAAGAAATGAGGATAAATTAGGGCATAATATTTAAAAAGGGAGCTAAAACACAGCAGTGTAATTAAAGGTTTACAGCTGGACAGACCAGGTTTCATCTCCTGGCTCTGATACTTTGTCACTGGGTGAATCATGAGCAAAGTAGAAAACCTTTCTGAGACTTAGTTTTGCCTCAGCTATAAAATGGGAATAATAATTTCATGCGTACTTAGCAATGTTGGCAATGCTTAAATGAGATTATGTAAAGAGCTTAACAAAATGCCTGAAATATTATTACTGCTTAATAAATGATGGCTACTAGTGTTACTTTTATTTTTATTCTCTTCTCTCCTGCTTCTTCTCTGCATCAGTCCCAGTGGTCATTATAGAAATCTATCCATGAATAGTGCTGGAAATAGAGATGCAAGCGACAGCAACGGTGGCCCCATAATAAGAGGATAGTGGTAGGAGGGACACAACTAAAATAGATGTGGACAGATGGGGTCTCTAAAGCTAAAGATAGCTGAGGCAGCTATTCATTGTAAGAACTAAGGGCCGGCTTGATGCCATTTCGAGAATAGTAAAATAATAGGAAATGAAGTTTACCAGAGTATCTGAAGGGTTGGGGGTGTTGCCTAGCATAGGTGAGGCCCTGGGTTTGATCCCCTAGCACTGGGGAAAAAAAAAAAGCAGCCTGGGTGTTGTGGCACATGCTTGTAATCCCAGTATTGGGGAAGCTGAGACAGGAGAATAACAGGTTCGAGGACAGCCTCAGCAAGTAGTGAGGCTCTCATCAACCTAGAGAGACCCTGTTTCAAAATAAAAACAAAATAGGGCTGGGTGTGTAGCTCAGAGGTAGAGGTAGAATGCCCCTGGGTTCAATCCCCAGCACACACACACAAAAGCAAGATTGTTGAGTATCTGAAAAAAAAAAAACTAGCAACACTTGGATTTTCTAAACTCACTACAATATGGTATAATTAATCTTTGATGCATATATAGCAATACACATTAGAAAATATATCTATTTGTGGGAAACTAAATCTTAAAGAATTCGATTCCACTATTCCTACTAAAATAGTAAAATTGAAAGGATTTTAAATAAGAGTGGGGGATTTTTCTCATTGAATCTTGAATTGACTGCCCCCAAACAACTGATGACAATAAACCATGCCTTGTGAATACTTCTTTATCCAACAAACATTTATTAACTTGCATGTTCTGTGTTATCCCTGGTAGTAGGTACTGCCCTTCTAGGAGTTTAAATAATACAGGCAGAGACACAGTGACGGAACTTGGTTTAAGGGGTTAATAGTCGGGGATTTTACTAGGTAATATGAGAACAAGGAAAAACAACAGAATAGACATGGAAAAAATGGTAAGAATATTCACTTGTAAAGCAAAAGACATCTGAACTAGCAAGAGCAAAGGAGAAGCCAAGAGTATATTAAAATTAAATACAGAGTTTGATTAAGGGGACATGTAGAAAATTACATTTCAAGGAAAATGACTAGTCACTGCACTTGCTTATGATAGTAATAAATCAAAAATGACCTCTAGAACCTGAGGAGCACTGTCATGTATTAGTGATGTAAGCTTTGGAGTCCAACCTAAATTTAATTCTGATGCTGCCATTCTATTTGCTAATCAATTTGACCAAACCATGTAGCTTGTCTGAAGCTCTGTTTCCTCATCTGGCAATAGCAGATACTATTCCTGGCTCATCTCTCAGTCCTCTACAGGCCCTCTATACACTTACAGCTCTTCCAAGAGATCGTGCCACCTCACTGCTCAGCTTGCTGTTCTCTCAGCAAGACCTTTCTCTTTTCTTTACTGGGCTATTCCACACAATCTTTAAGACTCCTCTTTGGCAAAAACCTCCTCTGCAAGGCCTCCCTACATCCCAGCTGCAGCCACACGATGTGCACAACTGCAAGCATCTGACCTTCTAACTGCACTCCATGCCTCCCTTCAGATAATGCAATAGACTATGGTATGTTATTCTTCCTACAAAACTGTTAAGGTTGTGTCAGTTCCTGAGACTGTCACCTCTCACTGAAGAGGAATCAGAATGTTTTTGCAAACAGAAAACAAGGATTCAAAATACTTTACGTGACTGACCTCAAATGACCTGCAATGACCTGTAATGGTCAGTTTTATGTGTCAACCTGATTGGCTATTGTCACCCATTGTTCAACCACTACTTTGTGTTTCTGCAAAAGTATCTTGAAGATGTGATTAAAATACATAACCGGTTGACTTTAAGTATGGGAGATTATAATCCTAGATAACACGGGCAGTCTAATTGAGTGAGTGGAAAGGCTTTAAGGGTAGAATTGAAGCTTCCCTGAAGAAGAAATTCCACCCGCTGGGTGCAACGTCAGCTCCTGCTGTTTGTCCCAGCCTGTCCTTCCTGGTGGCCTGAGCCATGGATTTAGGATGTGTCCAACTAGAACCCACAATTGAGAAGCCACCTCCTTACACTAAATCATTTAATATATATTTCCTACTGGTTTTGCTTCTCTGATTGAGCCCTGATACACTGATTTTTCACTAACGTATAAATGCTATAGTCCAGCATTTGAGGCCTTTCCCTGCTTTGGCCTAACCCATACCATCAGTATTATCTCTTACTAGTCCCTTAAATGAACCACCTATATTCCACCCAAATTTATTTTAAAGGCAGTATGGTGTAGAAACAATAAAGACTTAAGAATTAGAAAATATGAGTTTTGTCATTTAAATCCTGTGTGTCTTTGAAGAAAGTATGTAATCTCCTTGCACCTAAATTCTCCCATCCATATTATGAGAATCACAACCACCAAATTTATGGTAGTACTAAACTGAATAAGATCTGTAAAGCACCCAGAATAGTCCTGAACAGGGGAGCTCAATAAATATTACTTACTATCCTAGCATAATAGTACATTTTCTTAGCTCTGCCTTTGTTTATATCATTCATTTTGCTTTAATTTTCATCCTTTCCCTACAGTCTGACTATAAAACTTCCACCAAGACTTATTTTTTCATGTTTTCATCACCCTAGTTAGAGTGAGTTCTTTATTTAAAACATGATAGTCTTGCCAGTCACCATGGCATAACCGTGGAATCCCAGCAACTTGGGAGGCCAAGGTAGGAAGATCACAGGTTCGAAGCCAGATTCAACAACTTAGTGAGACCCTATAAATAATATAAAATGAAATAAATAAAAAATAAAATAAAATAGAAAGGGCTGGGTATGTAGCTCAGTGGTAGAACACCCCTGGATTTACTTCAAACACTCCCCATATATGGAGGTTGTCTTTTATAATGTAATTGTAGTATAGTAAAGACCAATATCTGATAAGGTGGTTATGTGTGTACATCTCTTACCTACTTTATTTAATTTTAAGCTCCTTAAAGGCAAAATCTGAATCTCATCGTTCTTTTTTAGAAATTTGTATTGGTGCATCATAATTGCACATGATAATGAGATTCATGGTGATATGTTCATATATGCACATATCATTATTTGGTCTGTTTCCTTCCCCCATACCTCACCTTCTCCCTCCCTGTACATTGTAGAGAGCAAATGTCATATTTCTTTTCTTTTTCCTCCCTCCTCCCCACTATGGTACTGCGGATTGAACCCAGGGGCACTCTACCACTGAGCTAAACCCCCACCCTTTTTATTTTGAGACAGGGTCTCGCTAAGTTACTGAGCACTGGCCTTCAACTTACAATCTTCTTGCCTTAGCCTCCCAAGTACTGGGGTTACAAGTGTGTGCCACCATGCCTGGCTTGACTCTAGAATTTCTTTGTATAGCCTCTATAGCATCGAGCTATAGATGCTGGTTGCATCATCAGATTCATGAATGAAGAGCTATCAGCTATAAAATACTGTTGATATATCAATCTAAAAACATCATATGCTTTCTCAATAACCTGAACATTAGGACATATGAAAGGCAATCTCTGGCATGAAATGGCTGTGGATTCTCAGTCCCTCACATCATAGTGGCCTTTAGCAAGTTACTTAATTCCCCTTAGATTCAATTTCTTCTTTTGTAAACAGAAATTATAATGCTTATTTCAGCACTGTTATGAGTCTAAGCAGCATATATTTCTAGTCCTCAGTAGAATGCCTCGATATATCTATTACTAAAACAGTCATTTCTATGTCTTTTCCTACCATGTAGGAAATTATTCCTATTCTAGCCTACTTCACATATATTCAAATAATTAGAATTACTTGGGGGAAATTATTTAAGATACCTTAAAGCATTATAAAAAATTGAAGTCAGTGCTAATGTTCTTCCCTCCATTACAAAAAAAATAAAATATAAAATTGGAAAAGATATCAGTGGAAATGTCTGCAGACTATTATTATAAAAATATAATGAGAATATATTATTTTTTTAGTAGTAAAATACCATTTTTAGAAGCTTTGGACATGGTAATAATCACTAGAGAGAATGAAGCAAAGGAAATGGAAGTGGCATATTCTTCCTGGTAAATGATGGTTATCAATATATTTTAAAGAGTAAAGTGTTTTAATGCAGTAAAACCATATATATATATATATTCTCTGTTTAAAGAGGTTTTTAACTTTATTTCATTGAATGCACAGTAAACTAGGGATGTATTCATAAAAAAGCTAGATAGTTCTAGAAATTTGTATTTTAAGAAATTTCATAAAATTGAAAAAATAACACAAAAAATCATATATATATATATATGTATATATATTACTTAGAAAGAAATATTTTGAGCAAGTGATTTTGTCATTTTCCAGCTCCTAAACTTTTAACACAGATAAAGTTAGATATATTGCTTTGAAGTAGTTTTCTGATTATCTGACTAGAAAGACATGGAATACTTTGGAATACTTACAATATGTTAAATAGCTTTAAAAATAGAACAGAAATCAACATCCTTAAGACTATAGGATAATTTAAATAATTTACACAGATATCTTTATAGTCCTCATGTGTTATATGGCCAATATTATTAATACATCTTCTTAAAAACTGAAGAAATAGAGATAATAGAAAAAGACCCAATACACCAGAACAAATAAACAATAAATAAGAGTTAATATAGTACAATGACTTATACATTATATGAATTTGCCACACATTGCTTAAATTTCTTTCCTTAGTCTTAGCAATTTTTACACCATCATCTGAATCTTCATTATATTTTCTGAACCTACCTTAACTTCTTTACTAACACCTCTTGTTAGGTTGGAATGTGACTTAATGATCAACAAGGAAGCATAAGCTATCCATCCCACAAAACCAAGAGCAACATTAGTGCCCAAAAAGAATCTGTCATAAGTGTGATAATAGGACAATCCTTTCAATGCAAGATCAATCAGCTCCATGCAAAGGGACACCTATGGAGAAAAAAATATATGTATAACTTGCACATGAAAAGAATAAGAAAACCTAATTTTCAAAGAAAGTTAAATTGTAAAGTTCCTAACCAATGTAGTAAGAGAAAGCAACTGTAGATGATGGATTCAAGAACAGATTTTAATTGTCTGAGGTTCTTTTTACAAAGAACCAAAAAATTCCAGGATAAAATAAATGTTTTATTCATGACAAAAAGGGGCATTTTAATGTGAGCTATCTATGATATACATAGTACTTAAAATAATTCATTTTGCAGAAATGATCTTCAAAACTATACATAGTGGTACATGCCTGTAATCCCAATAAATACTTGGGAGGCTGAGACAGGAGGATCGAAAGTTCAAGGTCAGCCTCAACAACTTAATGAGACCTTGTTTCAAAATAAAAAATGAAAAGGGCTGGGGGTGTAGCTCAGTGGTGGAGAGACCTTGGGATTGATCCTTAGTACCCCATCCCCCACACATGAAAGAAATGATTTTCAGATGAAAGAAATGAAGGTTCTTAATGAACATGCCCATGCATGTGTGCATACCATTTTCTTATTTTTCATATCAGATTACCTAAACCTGTTATAAGACATCATTAAAATAGCTTAATATTTTAGAGAATAGCTCACCATTTTAAAACCACAAAAAAAATATTAGAAATGCATGGATTCACAATCACTTAGGTAATTATAAAAGATGAAAATAGAATTCTTTTCTAATTTAAAATTTTACAAAATTTAACAAGGAAAAATTTAATGAAAAACATAGCGGGGTAGGAGTTGGAAAGAGTCAAAACTTCATTAGACTTCTGTTTTTTTTTTCTGGTACTGGTGGTTGAACCTAGGGCCCCACACATGCCAGGCAAGTGCTCTACCACTGAGCTACATCCCCACTCCTTTATTTTGAGATAAGGTCTCACTAAGTTTCCCAAGGCTGTACTCGACCTTGCAACTGGTTCTCCTGATTCAATCTCCCTAGTAGCTGGGATTACAGACATTAACCACTGTGCCCAACATTATTCGACTTCTGATGGTGTAAATGAAAAATATGTGGTGTTCTAAAATATTATACATAAGAGGGTGACAGTAACTTGAAACTGATTTTCTCATTTAAAAAATTGTAATAAAGTTCATTTCTAATGCTAACACAGCAACGTACCCATAATATTATCTGAAATAAGAATGAGAGCTCCCTGGCCTGCTCCCCACCACCATACCTTGCCTCTCCCAACCCTGAAATGCTAATCAGTTATTTATATCAACAAGCCTGAATACTTACTACTTCGTCAAACCTTCCCTGTTTTATGTATGATCTTGCTTTTCTTAGCATGTCCACCTGTTTAGAATCAGAGAGCAACCTGTGGGGGGAAAAGACAAGTTTAACGTGTTTCCTCATTTTAATTATGTTTTATCTTGTTTTTTAATACTTACTTGAAAAAAAGGATAGTGAAAATTAAGAAAACAAAAAATGAAACAAAGCCAAAATGAAAGAAACCTTAAGCTAAATTATTTTGTTGCTGACTATCTGAACTTTTCTAAGGCATAACTTATAGTTAAACTTAGTTTTCTTTACCTAAAGTTAAAACTGTCCCACTACACTTATGAAAGTCATATAAACCATCTTCATAGAAAAATGTTAAGATTTGGACAAAGACATTCTGATTAAATCAAAGTCATTAATGGAACACCAAGCGAGGTCTATCACTCAGCCCTTCTGTGCTCCTGGTATATGTGAAAGATAGGGCAGATCCATCAATGTACTTTTTATCCCCAATCCAGACAAAGCCTAATTAACAATGGACGTTAGTGAATAATTTGAACCTACCATTTTTACACTATACCATGTATGAAGAAATACTAAGAAATCCAGCATAACCTGAATCTATATGCACTTACAAGCACTAAGTTTTTGGAATATAGAAACTGAGGGAATATAATCAAAATCCAATTGCCTTAATGAAATAAATATATACATTTTAAAACAAAATTGAACAGAGAATCGGAATAGAAGGAACTTACCTCAACATCACAAAGGTAATATATAATAAACTCACAGGCAACATCATATTGAATAGGGAAAAACTACAAGAATTCCCTTTAAAATCAGGAATAAGACAAGGATGTCCACTATCACCACTCCTATTCAATATAGTATTCGAGACTCTAGCCAAAGCAATAAGGCAAGAAAAGGAAATCAAAGGAATACAAATAGGAAAAGAAGAACTGAAATTATCTCTATTTGCAGATTATATGATCCTATACTTAGACAACCCAATAAATTCAACCAAAAAACTTTTAGAACTGATTAACAAATTCAGCAGTGTCTGGATACAAAATCAATATATACTGCTTTACTAAACCTACATTCCTTAACTGAATACCTTTATATTTTAAAATGCATCCAAAGTTATATATTAGGTTGAGCCATATAATATTGATGTTTTGTATGTAAAAACTATTAAGCACTAGCAATTTCATCATAATATAATCACCTGTCTTCTTTCTACTTGGTTCCAGCAGTGTCTGAAGAAATAAGACTGAGACTTACAGGAAGTAAATCTTTTAAGCAATGATTACTAATTTGAGGGGGCGGGTTCAGAGACTTCTTTTAGAATCTGAGACTATTGTCTAGAAAATGCATGGCATTTAAAATCTATGTATTTTTAGAAAACGCATGAACCCTAGAGCCCATTACCTCCCTTTGAGTTCTATGGGAGATCCTAATTAAGAATCTGTGCCTACTCTTCTTCTCTTTTTTTCAATCCACTGTTGTATCAATTGCAAAACAAAACCAAATACCATAATATAACCACATAACAGAACTTCTGATAAGTGCTCCCAGATCTTCCAACTCAGGGGAACCCAATCACTGGGTTCTCACGTTTTGGACTGCAGGGAAATTCTCCCCAACTGAGCTCACTGAGAAATAAAAGGAAACGGAGCCAGGAGGAAGGAATAAATGAAAGAGAAAGAAGGTAACTTCAAAACGTTATTTTGACCCACTTTCTGGACCTCCAGACACCAAACATTTTGGAATGTTTTCCTAGAAGACTTAGAAATGGAATTGCTGAGCCAAAGGGCACAGACCTTTTCTGAAGACTGTATCTAAGTTGAATTCCCAAAATTTCTGTAAAAGCCTTACAGTTTCCTCCTTCCCTTGTTTTTTTTGGGGGGAGGGGGAAGTACTGGGGATTAAACCAAGGGATATTGTATCTCCCAGCTACACCCCCAGCCCTATTTTATTTTATTTTTTTATTTTGAAACAGGATCTCACTAGGTTGATGAGAGTCTCACTACTTGCTGAGGCTGCTCTCAGAACTGCAATCCTCCTGTCTCAGCCTCCCAAGTACTGGGATTATAGGTGTGCACCACCACGCCCAGCCCCTTCCCTTTGCTTTGATCCATTCAGTTTCCTAAAATACTAACTGAATTCTCTGACTTCCTTGCAACTAATACGGGCATCTTACTGTCTACTTCATCAATTCTTATCTTCCTAGACTATTGATGAGCTTCTCCTTCTACTCCACTTAATTTCCCATCATCCCAGAGGTATAAGAGTTAAACTCTTTATACTTGACCTATCTTGTATTCACATCTGGGCCTTTACTCATAAAAATCTCCCCCTCTGTGCTCTCAAAACTCAAACTTTCATCATCCTCTTTTGTTCACTCCAAATCTCACCTTATACCATTAGCACTTAAGTGTGGTCTAATGATCAGTTTATTCTTTCAATTAAATTTTATCTTTTAAGTATAAGATAATGTCTTATACTTCCATTAATTTGCAAAGTAATACTTAGCCAGTGCTAAGCACATAAAATAAATCAGTGTCTTAATTGACTAAAATGCCAGAAAAATATTATAGACCTAAAAAGGGAAAAAATACAAGAATAATATACATTGCCATTCTTAAAGTACCTAAGGATTTGCTATATTAAATAAAAAGATAAAAAGAAAGCTTGTCTGAAACTAAATACTTAAGCTAATTTAATAGACCTTCTCAAGTAAAGTATTAAAGATGAGAGAAGAAATGCGGAAAAATGTTAACTTGGGCTATGGGTACAAGAATTTTTTTATAATCTATATTCTTTTCAGCAGGTTTGAAATATTTCATAATTAAAATTTTAAATGTTAGGTGCCATCTTGGCCAGGCCAAACCAGCAGCTACCAGCATTGCAGCTTCCACAGACTGCCAGCAGGGAAGCCAGGGACCTGTTGTAAATCCAGCAACTGCAGATCAACAACAAAAGTGGGCAGCAACTCAATCTACACTCAACAGAGACCCGAATGGCGGTGGTGGCAGCGGTGGCAGCGGCATCTTGGCCAGGCTGCACTGCGGCTACCGGCATTGTGGCTTCCACAGGCCGCCAACAAAGAAGCCAGCAACCTATTATAAATCCAGCAACTGCAGAGCATCAGCAATGAAAGAGAGCAGAAACACGCTCCATGCTCGACAGAGACCCGAGTGCCTGGAGGCCTGAGCAGAACCTTCAGCAGTGGCTGAGCCCACCCCCTCCCCCAGAGATTAAGAGCAGCACTCAATGAGACCATAAGTATATAAGCTGCCCCGGGGGAGATCACCCAGTGCAGCTGCAGGGACTCATGTGGCAAGCAATAGACTCATGAGGTCCAAGACTTTGCAGATCACCCCTGTGGAGGTGGGAGTGGGGTCTGCTGTAAGACACAGCAGAAACGAGGATAAGCAGACAGCCCCTGGCAACATTCGGGTGGGACAGACCTACAGCCTACAGGTCGCAGTGCCCTTGCAAGGTTCCGGGGGATGGCCACAGGACACACAGTTGTGGTACCTGGGGAAAAATCAGACCAAGCCAGCTTTCTCTGTGGAAAATGCGGAGTTCCGTGTTTGTACAGAGTTGGGTCAAAGCAACATCCGCCGCTTCTGTAGGCAAAGAGAGACAAAGGCCAGCGGTCCCACGCTGGTGACACCTGCCATATGTATAGACAGAGAGAGATATAGGGATAGGCCCAGTGAAGGACGTGGAGACCCATGTTTGCAGTGGGAGGGGCAACAGCAGCACTGGGTGCATGCAGGGCACAAACTGTCCAGCTCACACGTCTGAGTCTACTCCCTGTTACTGAGGCAACAGGTCCCTGGACCTTAACACCTGGAACCTATCAACATCACGAGTGCAGTGGGCAGAAGGAAACATAGAGTAACTGCAACCCAGTACTGACAATCTACTGGCAGAACAACAGTGGGGGGGGGGGATATCAGACATAGATTTCAAAGTCGGTTTTAAAGCGTAATAAACACAAAACAAAAGCTGAGAATAACCATTCAGTAAAAGCTATTCACCTTTAAGGCTCACCTAGTAGCAAATATCTACCTCCAGAATAAGATACTATAAAGGCAGAGAGATTAGACATAGGAAACCTACAGAGTGAGAGAGAACTACCAAAAGCAACAAAGATATAAACTTAAGAAACCTGAAATCATGAGAAGGAAGAATAGCAAAGAAACAATGAGGTCCCACAACTCCACAACAACAGAACCCACCAACACAGAATTACAAAGATTGCCAGAAGGACAATTCAAAACCTTAATAGTAGAAATGATACAGGATTTCCGGAAAGAATTCAGAGAGATCCTGAAAGAATTGAAAGATCAAATAAAGAATCTGACACACTGTACAGGAATCAAAAAGAAGCTCTGAAGGAAGTGAAGGATGCAATAATTGAAATGAAGGCATCAATACAAACTATCAACAATAGACTAGACCACATGGAAAACAGAATCTCGTTTTTAGAAGATGACTTCTCCAAGAATGAACGCATAATATATAATTTAGAAAAAACAATTAGATAGAATGAATTGAACATTGAAGAGATCTTAGCCAATCTTTTTTTTGTGTGTGTACCGGGGATTGAACGCAGGGGCGTTCTACCTCCACGCTACACCCCCGGCCCTATTTTTTTTTATACTTTAGTTTGAAACCGGGTCTCACGAAGTTGCGGAGGGCCTCACTAAGTAGAGAGACAGAGAGACAGAGAGACAGAGAGAGAGAGAGCTGAGGCTGGCCGCAAACCCGGATCCTCTGGTCTCCACCTCCCAAAGTACTGGGATTACAAGCGTGCGCCACCACGCCCAGCATAGCCAATCTTAAAAGAGCAAACCTAAGAACAATAGGCATAGAGGAGGGAATAGAAGCTGAAACCAAAGGATTCAATAATCTTTTCAGAGAAGTACTTTAGAAAATTTTCCAAACGTAGGAAAAGAGGTTGACACATAGGTACAGGAAACATATAGAACCCCCAATAGACAAGATCAGAGAAGAGGTTCATCACGCCACATAATAGTCAAATCGACTAATGTAGAGGCCAAGGAGAGAATCTTAAAGGCAGTGAGAGTAAAAGACCAAGTGACATTCAGAGGCAAACCATTAAGAATCACTCCAGACTTTTCAAACCAAGTCATGAAAGCCAGGAGAGCCTGGAGTGACATTCCAAACTCTGAAAGAAAACAACTTCCAACCGAGATTTATCTACCCAGCAAAGATATCTTTCAAATTTGACAGGGAAATAAAAACCTTCCACAACAAACAGAAGCTTAAAGACTTTATGTCTTCCAAACCAGCACTAGAGAAAATACTCAAAAAGATTAATTACAAAGAAGAAATAATAAAGAAATGCCAGAACCAGAGAAACAATGATTTCCACTAAACGAACAACTAAGCAAAGAAGAACAAACACTACCTCAAACAGAAATTAAAACTCAAAGTGTTAGGAGTTAAAAATCATCTCTCAATAATCATGCTGAATATAAATGGCCTCAACTCCCCAATCAAAAGACATAAGGTGGGAAAATGAATTAAAAATTATAATCCATCTACATGCTGCCTGCAAGAAACAGAGCTTACAAGTAAAGATACTCACAAACTTAAGGTGAAGGGATGGAGCAAGGTAATCCACATTAATGGAACTCGAAAACAAGCAGGAGTAGCAACTATAATATCAGACAAATTAGACTTCGAACCTAAACTTATCAGAAGAGACAAAGCAGGTCATTTCTTACTGGTAAAAGGAACAATCCAGCAAGAGAATATAAGAGCAGTCAACATTTATGTCCCAAAAATAGATGCAACCACTTTCATAAAAGAAACTCTTCGTGACATTAAATCACACATAGATCCCAATACAATAACATTGGGAGACTTCAACACACCTCTCACACCACTAGATTGATCTTCAAGACAAAAGGTCAGTAAAGATGCCTCAGACCTAAGGAACACCATAAACCAAATGGACCTAGTAGACACATACAGAATATTCCACCCAACTACAGCTGAATTCACATTTTTTTCAGCTGCTCATGGAACCTTCTCTAAAATAGATCATATCCTAAGCCATAAAATGAGTACTAGCAAATTCAAAAAAATGTGATATAATCCCCTGCATCTTTTCAGACCATATGAAATGAAACTAGAAATCAACTATAAGAAGACACAGAGAAACCTCATAAATATGTGGAGACTGAACACCACACTGCTGAATGAGGAATGGGTCACAGAAGAAATAAGGGGAGAAATTAAGAAATTCCTAGAAACAAAAACAGAGACACAACATATTAAAATCTCTGGGACCCTCTGAAGGCAGTATTAAGAGGAAAATTCATAGCACTGAGTGCTCACATAAGAAGAACAGAAAATCACCAAGTAAATAACCTAATGACATATCTTAAAGCCCTTGAAAAACAGAAACAGTCTAACCCCAAAGCCAGTAGAAGACAGGAAATTATTAAAATCAGAGCAGAAATCAACGAAGTAGAGAATAAAAAAAATACAAAAAATCAACAAAACCAAAAGCTGGTTCCTTGAAAAAATAAACAAGATAGATAAACTACTAGCCAACCTAACCAAAAGAAAGAGTGAATCAATCCAAATAACTAAAATAAGAGATGAAAAAGGTGATATTACCACTGGTAGCGTGGATATCCTGAGGATTATCAAAAACTACGTTGAAAAACTAAACTCCAACAAAATGGAAAACCTAGAAGAAACTGACAAATTTCTAGACATGTACAACCTTCCTAAGTTGAATCAAGAAGATATAGAAAATTTAAACCAACCAATAGCAATAAAAGAAATTGAAACAGCAATAAAGAGCCTACCATCAAAGAAAAGCCCAGAACCAGATGGTTTCCCAGGTGAATTTTATAAAACTTTTATAGAAGAACTAATTCCAATACTCCTCAATCTATTCCGTGAAATAGAAAGAACGGGACTCTCCCAAATACGTTCTATGAAGCCAAAATCACATTAATACCAAAACCAAATAAAGACAGCTCAAAAAAAGAAAACTACAGGCCTATATCGTTGATGAACTTAGACGCAAAACTTCTAAAAAAAATACTAGCAACGCACATTCAAAACCACATCAAGAACATCATACACTATGACCAAGTCAGGTTCATCCCAGGGATGCAAGGCTGGTTTAACATATGAAAAGCAATCCATGTAATCACCACATAAACAGAACTAAAGACAAAAATCAGAGGTCAAGTAAGGAAACAAGGGCTGCCAAGCACGGTGGTACACACTTGTAATTCCCTGTACTTGGGAGGCTGAGACAGGAGGATAACAAGTTCATGGCCAGCCTCTGCAACTTAGTGAGACCATGTTTCAAAATAAATCAAATAGGGCTTGGGGTGTAGCTCAGAGGTAGAATGTCCCTGCGTTCAATTCCCAGTACTAAAAAAAGAAAAAGAAAAAGAAACAAGGGGGGGCTAAGTCCTGGTGAGAAGGAAGGTTATAAAGGAGTTAAGTCTAACCTTTGTGGAGATCAAGAGAAGAAGCAGCTAAGAAGAAAGCTCCTGAAAAGGAGACAGAAGTTCTAGTACTTTTAAGACAATAACTAGTATTCAGAACCACTGAAGAGGAAAAGCTCAGAAAACACAACAAATTCTTATTTGGGATCCCTGGGTTATTAGGTACAGAGACTAACATAATCCTGGTTAGAGTTCAATCACAGAGGACAAGACAGAAATTTGCACCAAAGAACTGCAATCTATTTTGTAAAAGAATCAAAATGGAAATTCTACAGTTGAAAAAATGTAATAACTAAAATTAAGAACACAATAACAGCAATATGACACAGCAGAAGAGAGATTTGATATAATGGAAGATAGGCAGAAAATATCTTGCCTGAGCCGGGTGTGGTGGCGCACGCTTGTAATCCCAGTACTTGGGAGGCTGAGACTGGAGGATCCGGGTTCGTGGCCAGCCTCAGCTACTTAGTGAGGCCCTCTGCAACTTAGTGAGACCCTGTTTCAAAATAAAGAACAAAAAATAGGGCTGAGGGTGTAGCCCGGAGGTAGAATGCCCCTGGGTTCAATCCCCAGTACCGCAAAAAAAAAAAGAAAAAGAAAAAGAATATATCTTGCTGAAGCTTGGAGAGCAAAAAAGGCTGGAAAACACCATAAAAATATATACAAGTTATGGTGAACAGGTTTATTAATGTATGGCTCTGGAATCCCAAAGAGAGAGAATTTGACAGAACCAGTATTTGATGGCCATTACCTAAAAGCCAGGAATTTCATTAAAACTGTTGAAAGACACTAATCCACAGATTTAAAAATATCTATAAACCGAACACAGAATAAATACAAAGAAAACCATACATATGTACATGATACAAAAACTTCTGAAAACCAAAGAGAAAAAGAAAAATCTTAAAAGCAGCTGGGAGGAGGGGAAGAAGAAAAATTGACTTCAAACAAACAGAAACAATAAAACAGTTGGTTACTCAAGAGAAATGATGGAGGCCAGAAAACAATGGAATAACATCTTTGAATTTTTGAAAGAACTTAACTGGCAATCAGAATTCTACCCCCACAGAAAATCTCTTTCAACAGTGAAGGTAAAATAAGGATATTTCCAGACAGAAACTGAGAATATCTGTCATTGGCAAATATCCAAATGCCCATCCACAGTAGAATGCGTAATTCTACTGAATTCTACAGACCAGTGAGAATAACTGAATATAATAAGACAATATGGCTGAATCTAACAAGCATAATACAATAGACAAAAGATGTCAGGTGTCGATTCATTTAAAAAAAATAATCCATGTGATTAGAGCTTATGGTTACCATGGGAGGGAAGTGGTTTCTGGAACACTGGTTACACAGTTGTGTTCAATATGCCAAAATTCATCAAGCAGGAATCTTAAGATTTTTTTTAATTTTTTTGTTTGTATGTTATATACTTCAATAAGGTATTTTTAGAAATTCATAATTAAATAGTATGAAACAACCACCAAAATGGCTAAAATTGACAATACCAAGTGTAAGTGAGGATATGGAGAAATTGGAAGGCTTACATACAGCTGGTGGGAATTGAAGGAGTTAAAAATGTGCCACACTATCATATTGACTATTTTTGGGGGGGCACTTGGGATTGAACCCAGGGGCATTCTACTTCCGAGCTACACCCCCAGCCCTATTTTTTATTCTTTCTTTCTTTCTTTTTTTTTTGTGGAACTGGGGATTGAACCCAGGGCCATTCTACCTCCAAGCTACACCCCCAGCCCTATTTTTTTATTCTTTTTTTTTTTTTTGCGGTACCGGGGATTGAACCCAGGGGCGTTCTACCTCCACGCTACACCCTCGGCCCTATTTTTTTTATATTTTATTTTTAAACCGGGTCTCATGAAGTTGCGGAGGGCCTCACTAGGTAGAAAGAGAGAGAGAAAGAGACAGGGGGGGGGAGAGAGAGAGAGAGAGAGAGAGCTGAGGCTGGCCGCAAACCCGGATCCTCCAGTCTCCGCCTCCCAAAGTACTGGGATTACAAGCGTGTGCCACCACACCCGGCTTATTCTTTATTTTGAAACAGGGTCTCACTAAGTTGCAGAGGGCCTCACTAAGTAGCTGAGGCTGGCCGCGAACCCGGATCCTCCAGTCTCAGACTCCCAAGTACTGGGATTACAAGTGTGCACCACCATGCCTGTCTTTCTTTCTTTCTTTCTTTCTTTCTTTCTTTCTTTCTTTCTTTTTCTTTCTTTCTTCTTTCTTTCTCTCTCTCTCTCTCTCTCTCTCTCTATTTATGTATTTACTTATTTATTTATTTATTTATTTAAATTTTTGCAGTACTAGGGATTGAACCCAGGAGCATTTCACCTCTGAGCCATACCCCCAGCCCTATTTTTTATTCTTTATTTTGAAACAAGGTCACACTAAGTTGTAGAGGACTTCACTAAGTAGCTGAGGCTGGCCATGAACCCGATCCTCCTGTCTCAAACTCCCAAGTACTGGAATTACAAGCGTGTGCCACAACACCCGGCCATATTGACTATTTTGAGTTGAAAGTAGAAGAAAGTCAGTGACACACAAAAAAAATTACTTTGACCTTCCTTCTTCAAAGCAGAAGATGAAATCCCTATGTGAAAAATGACCTCCTTATTCCAAAAGGATATCATTGCTCATATCAGGAATGGGAACTTGAGAACAGGGACATGTATGCAAATGAACCTTGTCAGATGAATCCTTGTGCCCCTAGACACTTCTCCACCCAATTAACTATCCTAGCTCAAGCCTCTTTGCCTTACACATTTTCATGATTACTACTCTTTGTCTAATTCAGTACATAAGTGTTTGTCTCTAACTGTACCCTTGAATCTTCATTTTTTTCTTTTTCGGGGAGTGGGGGAGGGGTACTAGTGATTAAACCAAGAGTCTCATACATGCTAGGTAAGTATTCTATCATCCCCAGTCCTTTTTAAGTTTAATTTTATTCTTTTGAGACAGGGTCTCAGTAAGTTATGCAGGCTGGCCTCAAGCTTGTGATTCTCCTGCCTCAGCCTCCCAAGTGGCTGGGATTACAAGTGTGTGCTACCTCGCCCAGCTCTTCATTTCTTTATGTACGCTACCATACTCTATAAAACTTGTATTAAATAAATTTGTAAGTTGTTCTCTTGTTGATTTGTCCAATATCAATTTAGTTCTGAGACCCCAGCTGAAAAAACCCTAAAAAGTGTAGGTAAAATTTTGCCTCTTTTACAGAATATCCATTGGTAGAACTATTTTGGAAAACTGGGGATATCTAATAAGGCTAAACATATATACACACTATGACTCAACAATATTTTTCTTTTTTTGTGTGTGATGCTGGGGATGTAACCCAGGGGCTTTCTACCTCCAAGCTACACCCCCAGCCCAGTTTTATTCTTTTATTTTGAAACAGGGTCTCACTAAGTTGCGGAGGGCCTTACTAAGTTGCTGAGGCTAGCTGTGAACCTGCGATCCTCCTGTTTCAGCCGCCCAAGTACTAGGATTATAAGCATGCACCACCACACCCAGCTCAACAATATTTTTCTTAAATATATACCCAACAGAATGTGTGTGCATAAAAATATGTATATTATATGTAACAGACAGAAAATAGAAGTAATTCAAATAGTCATGAACAGTAAAATGGATAAATAAATTGCCGATTCATACAATACTTCACAGCATGAAAACCAACAGAGTACTGCCACATCAAACATCATAGAAAAATCTTCCGAGCATACTGGTAAGCAAGAGAAGCCAGGCCTAAATGAGAGCATAGTGTGTGACTTCCTTTATGTAAAGTTCAGAATAAGCAAAACTACTCAATGGTGCTTATAAATTAAGGTTGCGATCTGGAAGGAGCATAAAGGAAACTCAGGGGTGGTATAATACCGTTCTATTTTTCAATCCAGTGATGGTTACCAAAGCGTGTACACTTTTTAAGAAATCACAGCTGTATACTTAAAACTTATGTATTTTTCTTTGTGTATGCTATACTTTGATAAAATCTATTTTAAAATTTTATCAGTTTTGAGACAAGCTAGAGTAATGTCGATTCGTGGACAAGATGGAAGATAAGCCATTTTCTTTCACATATTGGAAGAGACTAAGGCAATAATGAAAGATGAAGTACAATTGAAAACCAAAGATATTTATGAAGAAAAAAGGGCTACAATGACAGCAGCAGTGTCATCTCAGTCCTAAGGAAAGTTTCCAGTAGGTTACACGGAGACTTAGGACAGTTCCTTGAGCCCAGACCTCTTCAGAATTCACCCACCAAACCAATAAATCAGGCAAATCCGAGCACTTTACTACATTTTATTACCAAAAGGTATATATGCCTGTTTGTATAGCATTTTATTATTATACATGAAAATAACGCAGAGATTATTTATTCCTTGTATAGAAAAGTATCTACTTCTGAAAGTCACAAATTGGGGGTTACTTATCTAAATGATCAGAAAATTTTCAACCTAAAATTCCTAGATTACATATATGAGTTAAATTTTGACTTCACTTCCTTAATACTGCATTCTTTTATTTCAACTAATACTTCTTTTATAATATACTTAGAATGCAGTAACTGAGTCTTTTATCACTTGCCTCTTAATGAGCACATCTGCTTAGCATTTCTTGCTTCTAGGTTGATGGCACAAAACAATGACAAGGACATTTGGAGAGGATTCAGAATAGTATCATGATCAATTAAAGGGTTGAAAATTAACTTTCCTTAAGGGAAGGCTGAAGAAACGGCATAATTTAATACTGGGAAGAGAAGGCTTCAGGAATGAAAATATGCTAATTAGGAACAACTTGATCAGCTGTCCTTACTTTTTTTTAATTAGGGATTGAATTCAGGGACATTCTACCTCTGAGGGACACCTCCAGCCCTTTTTTTATTTTCTACTTTGAGACAGGGTCTAAGCTTTGCTGAGGCTAGCCTTGTGTCAGATCCTCCTGTCTCAGCCTCCCAAGTACTGGAATTGCAGGCATGCACAACCACGCCCAGCTCCTGCACCACACCTGGCTCAGCTGTTCTTACTTTTGCAAAGTAAACTGACTTACTTGGTATAAGAATTTTTACTCAGAGATTAACAATTTTCATTTAAAGAAAGTAGATTGAACATTGACATTTAAGAGTTTAGACAATGATATAAACTATAACAAGTTCTCTCTATATCTATAGTTCTGCTTTTCCTGGCATAATACAAGTTATAGATATAATACAGTATATTGATAAATTATTCATCCATACTTTAAAGTCTCTGGAATATTTGTAGCATTAATTAGCTCTCATGCCCTTATAAAGAATAAGACAGTAATGGAATGCACATTTTTATGAATATTGAAGACTCTTAACAGAAAAAAACCTTAATAATTGCTGGGTGATAAAAACATATTGCCAGATGGAGGGAGTATGTCTTGGGTGAAAGACAAAGCACATTACAAACTAAATGGCTGAAAACCCAATCATAATATTAATTTATCAATACAGACCTTCCAAGAGTATTATCATTTATTTCAAAGCCAAATGGAGTTTCCAAAATCAGGGTAAAAATAAGAGTTATGAAACTGAGGGAATTTAAAAAGTATTGCTGTACACTGAATCCAATTCTATATTAGTTTCTAACTTAAGACAACAAGCATTTGATAGCAAGTTAGCTTAATGAGGAATATGACATTATCCAAATCTATTCCATTTTCTAGTTTTAGATAGTGAGAAGGGAGAGTTTGGGTAGTGAGGGCTATCTAAAAAACTATGAATGTTTGGTTCCTATGTTACAATAATTTAGTTGGGATACTGAAATTTCAGAAAAGAAAGGATGCTTGAATGCAGACAGTAGGAAACTTGGAAGAACATAGAAAAGGGAGACCTAATTTTTTTCCATATTAAAATTCATCACATCTTTTGTGACTATAAAAATGGGAGAAAAAAAGTAAGTCAAAACTCTAGAGAAAAGATTTTTAAATTTCTACTTTGTGAACTAATTATGAATTCTAACACATGGAACATTGTAGAAGACATTTAAGCATTCAAAAACTTTTTTTCTCCTACAGCTGGAGTGCTATAGCAATTGACTAGCATGCATGAGGCCCTGGGTTCAATCCCTACCACTGTAAACAAACAAACAAAAATTTCACAAAGTTATGATATAAAATTTGCCGACTTATCTCATTGACAACTCCATACTCAGAAATAGAACAACTTTTTCATGGTGAAATTTACTACGTCTATAGCATATTGAACTGCCACAAAGATCAGACTTTGAGAAAAATTATTAAATAAACCACAGCAACATCAGCAGTGGTAGAATGACATTCTAAAGACCAAGCATTATACAAAACTGTACTGACATTATTTACTATACTACTGACATATATGAGACCTAAGTCTGCTTAAAAAAATATTTACTAAGTTTCATTAAATTTACTAAAAAATCTGATAGCACTTCCTTTAAAAAACTAAAGGTACTCAACAGTCTAGCATTCAAGGCCGAAGGAGTGATTAGGAGAGCAGCACATCAGGAGAGAGAACATCTGGACTGGTGTTTCAGCTCTCCGTCTGACTCGCACAGTGACTGAGGGTTTAGCATTCTTGCTTCTTCACCCCTAAAGTAGGGAAAACCTTGTTTTACTCATCCTACTGTTCACTGTGAATGATACTTGTAAACTGGAAATCTGACCGTGACTTAAAATCCACTATGTTGAGGACAAAACACAAATCCTTAAACTGAACGCAGGGATAAATTTGGCCCCTGCCTAATGCTCTCTTTTGCTCTTCCTGTATTTCTTCAAATGTCTTAGTGCATCTTCTTCAATACAGCTTCGAAATTTTTGTTGTGTTTCCTTTCAGTCTTGTGTTCCATGAACAAGTCTATGTTCAAAATAAGCAAAAATATATTCATTCATCTCACATTTTGCCTATTTTTCTTTGCTAATAAACTTTATTTCTTTTTATGTGCCTTCACATAAGGATATGTTCCAGAAAACTATGAACTACAGAAATGCTTCTCTCATAAAAATATTTTTCTCATCAAAAAGCATGTCATTATTTTAATAATTGATAAATAAAAAAGCAAGTAAAAAATAAAAATCACAGCTGGGCATGGTGGCACACGCCTATAATTCCAATACTTGAGATACTAAGACAGGAGGATCGCAGGTTCAAGGCCAGCCTTGACAACTTACTGATACCCTCAGCAACTTAGCAAGACTCTGTTTCAAAATAAAAAAGGGATGAGGTAGCTCAGAGATAGAATGTCCTTGGGTTCAATCCCCAGTACCACACACACACACAAAAAAAAAATAAAATTCACAAATTTTACTAATGTTAGAATTTGGGTTTAATTTCCTTCTCTCATAAAAGAATCTTAATGCAGTTATAATCATACCAAATATATAATTTTATAACTCATATTTTATGTATGGTTATGTTATAAATATCTGGCTAAGACATATTACCATCTGAAAACAGAATGTTTAGCCGGACATGGTGGTACATGCCTGTAATCTCAGTACTTGAGAAGCTGAGATAGAGGATCACAGGTTTGAGACCAGTGATCAGCAACTTAGCAAGACTCTGCAACCTAGTGATGAGACCCTGTTTCAAAACAACAACAACAAAATTTCCTTAAAAAACTCAGGGTGTAGCTCAGAGGTAGAATTCCCTTGGGTACAATCCCCAGTACCACAAAAAAAAAAAAAGAAAAAAAAGCACTGGATGTTTAATGGTTATTTTACAGTCCATCTAGAAGACATATTGTTGTTCAACTACATGAATGTACTTTTATACATTCTTTGATTATAAATAATCCTATGAAGTCTTGGGGCAAAGACTTTTCCATATTTACTTCCTGAAGATGTATATCGCACGATGGAATCCCCTGGTTAAGGATGACACTTTAAAGTTCTTCATCATGTGGAATTTACTCTCTAAAAGAGTGATTACACACAGTTAGACTGCCAACAGCAATGTGTGGAAGTGTCATTTTAATCACGCCATCATACAAGAAAAAATGTTTTTTTTTGTAATTTCAAAAGTAGAAAACAATATTTCCCATTTGAATTTATTTTTCTTTGCTGATCAGTGAAGTTGTATTTTGTATTTCTTCTGTTATGTAATACTTTTTCAATTAAGGCCTAAAAACAGATGTTTAATAAAGTGGTAGAATTAAAACTTCTTTAACTAATTTAAAATAGGATAAACTCATCTTTCTGGGATAATTATAAAAGTTATAACCTAGATCCCTTTAATTCAATCATGTTAAAATGACTATAATTCTTAAAATTCTAAGATAGTGAAATTATTCTTTCTTTATTTTTGTGGTAGTAGAGATTGAACTCAAGGGTGCTCTACCATTGGGCTGCACCCCAAACCCTTTTTATTTTTTTATGTTGAGACAGGGTCTAAGTTGCTGAGGCTGGCCTCAAACTTTCTATAACAGTTTGCAATTAAAACAACATGAGAAGGGCTAGGGGTATAGCTCAGTGATAGAGAGTCTGCCTAGCATGTGAGGCCCTGGGTTCAATTCCAGCAACAACAACAAAAATCATGCCGGGCGTGGTGGCGCACGCTTGTAATCCCAGTACTTGGGAGGCGGAGACCAGAGGATCCAGGTTTGCGGCCAGCCTCAGCTACTTAGTGAGACCCTCTGCAACTTCGTGAGATCCAGTTTCAAAATAAAGGATAAAAAATAGGGCCGGGGGTGTAGCTCGGAGGTAGAATGCCCCTGGGTTCAATCCCTGGTACCACCAAAAAAAAAAAAAAATCACTATACTATTCATGACATCATAACAAAAACATGTAAAGCTTCCCTATTTCAAAATGTTCAAGGTTGGGAGGTGAAATTTGAGTATTTTCTCCTCCTCCTATCCAGTCAGATATTTGTTAATGTTGTGGGAAACTGAGGGCTATCAGAGAAACTATCTCTGGAGATGATGAGATTTGCTGTGGTAAAAAGTATGAACAAAGAAAGGGCTGGATGCCAGTCAGGAGGAATGCCAGACAAACTCCTAAGTGATCTGATCACAGAGCTGGAAACATAATTAAAACCACTAGACCACAAAAGGTGTTTTACATTTAAACAAGGAATTTCAGAACAGATGGGGTTCCTAAGAGATCACCAAGAGAAAAAAGTAACAACTTGAGAATAACTGCATGGACAGTCCTTAGAGAATACCGTGTGGCTAGGGTGCAGCTGGTGGCTCACTTGTGGCAACAGAGATTAAGGAAAGAGAAAAGACAAGGGAGAAGAGTCCATTCAGGCAAAGATGGGGAAGAATTCTCCTTGGTTTTTGCATTACTGGTGGGTTTAAATCATTAAAATATTTTAATACCATGTTTAAATAGTCACTAAATTCTATAAAACTCATTTCATTTTTCCATCTAGATCTACTCGTCATTTGCTATAATACACTTTCTTTAATGTATTTAACATAAAAATATGGCAAAAGCCCTATTCAATTTCTTCTATTTGGCTTTAAATTAAGTCATCATTAAAAACTTACTAAAACATGCTGGGTGCAGTGATGCACACCTGTAATCCCAGTACTTGGGAGGACTCAGCAACTTAGCGAGATCCTCAGCAACCTAGCCAGATCCTGTCTCAAAATAAAAAATAAAAAGGGCTGGGGGTATAGCTTGGAAGTAGAATGCCCCTGGGTTCAATCCCCAATACCAGAAAAAAAGTTACTAAAATACAAGTGCCCACCTATGTTTCATTTGAAATGCAAATCTCCCCACTTACTAAAAAATCGTCTTCCAAGGGCAATCCAAAACCAACACTGAAAGCACTTTCTGCCAGGCACTGTGGCGCATGCCTGCAGTCAGTCCCAGTTACTCAGGAGGCTGAGGAAGGGGGGCGGCCTGAGCTCAGGAGTGCAAAGCCAGCCTGGGTAATATAGAGCGATCATGGCTCAAAAAACAAATCAAAGCAAAAAGCACCACATTAGTTCCTTACCCCAGGCACCTCTCCTCTTGCCTCCACTCCTCACCTCCTCCTGCCCTCCTTCAGCAGGGTGCTCCAACCTGCTCACACTGGCTTCCAAAAGCTGGTGGAGAAAATCTCTTTCCATTTCCTAGCGGCATCTCCTTGGTGACTTGAAGTTGGTCACAGATATAATATTTACACCATGGAAATGGGCAGATGCTACCAATCAGGGTTGTTTTTCTCCTCACAGAGAGCCAAGTCCCTTGTTCAACATTTATGAGCACAGCACTGTCTTACTCTTCCTACTTTATGTCCCACATACCTATCTCAGACCCACTAATTGACACAGCAATTAGTGTCACGTAATGAGAATAGGTACGGTGGCTATAATTACCTCAGAAGTATGCTGAGATGAAGATTTCTTGCATCTCCATCTTCTCAGAGGTAGCAACAAGAAATACAAAAGCCCTCTTCCTGACACTGTCTTTCCTAGAATTCTCTTGTTTAACTTCTCTAGTTTCTATAAATCTGCATCTCTCATAGTGGGTGCTCAGAGGACGAGATTTCCTTAAAATGCTGCCCTTTGAAGTATTATATTTTTCCTAGTCTGATTTTTATTACAAAAATATTCATTTGCATATACACATGACCCAATATTTTAGTGAAATCTGTTCATTATTTTTTAGAATAACTGTTTAGACTAGAGGTAAAATATTTCAATAAGACAAAGATGGATAAAAAATTATTTCTAGGATAATTTGTATTCCTTTGGTGTGATCAATGATGGATAATCAATGTCTTTCATGAACGTTAATATTTTCCTGTGTATGTAATTTATAAACTTTCCTTTTAAAAAAAAATGAATGTCAAGCCAGTGTGGTGGTACATGCCTGTAATCCTAGTGCTTGGGAGGCTGAGACAGGCAGATCTCAGGTTTGAGACCAGCTTCAACAATTTAGCAAGACTCTTAGCAACTTAGCAAGATCCTGTTTCAAAACAAAAAATACAAAGGGCTGGGAGTATAGCTTGGAGGTAAAATTCTCCTGGGTTCAATCCCCAGTACCAAAAAAAAAAAAAGAATTTAAGTTTTGAAGTAGAAAATTACGATCCTTGTAAATAATTAGTAAATCAATTAATAAATCGTACTGGTGAAGTGGTAGAAAGGTTCGCATTAAATGCAGTATTTAAATTTGGCCCAAGGAGGAACTTTAATATGTATCAGCCTAAAGGAAACAAATAAATGAAAGGAAGTAGAATTTGTTACTGTTTAAATTTTTAAATTTTTTTCATTTTTAAGATTTTATTTTTAATAATATTAATTTTATAAAAAGTTTCGTTTTTCTTTCTCTTTTTTTGGCAGTACTGGGGATTGAGCCCAGGGCGTCATGCATGCTAGACAAGTATTCTACCACTAAGCTACAACCCCAGCCTTTTTTTTCTTTTCTTTCTTTCTTTGTTTTTGAGGCAGGGTTTCACTAAATTACCCAGGCTGGCCTGGAACTTTCAATCCTTCTGCCTCGGCCTCCTGAGTAAATGGGATTACAGGATTGTGCCACCAGACCCTGCAGTCGGTTTCTTGAATTTTTACAATGATTTTCAAATTAAAATATATCAGATGTTTTTGCTTCTATTAGTAAGATACACATCTCTTTCCCAATTTCATTTCCCCCTAAAATGTCTCCTTAGATTTTTAAAATATTTTTTATTGTTTCATGAACATTTTTCTTGGAAAATCTTTTATCTTACTTTGGGCTCTATAGTATGGACTTTTGAAATAGGAGGGAAAAAGGAAGTTTTCCCTTCCTTTTAAGATAAGTTCACATCTAGTCACTCCTCTTCTGCATCTCCTGGTCACATAGCTCCACCTGCTGGCAAAGCCTTGACACACCATCAAGGTCCATGGGACCCAATGTCAGCTTTGAGTTTCTTTTTTGAGTAGTTCTATTTGTCAGAATGAATATTTCATGACTTTTATTCCTTTTAGAGGCTTTAAAATATCATAGAGAAATGTCATTTATTTTTCTAAAAAATATGAGACAACAGGATATGAAATTACCAGATGGATCCAGTGGACCCTGTGATTTCATTTTTCCTGTCTTAAAACATTTGCTATTTCATTACCCCAGGAAGTATTTGAGTATTTATCAATTATTCATAACTCTGCTAGAAAAGATTAAACACGACAATGGAGGAAGGGTGGAAGTACTGTAAATTAATTGTGTAAGTAAAATCTCAAGATTATGATTTTTCAGGAATCAATATACTAAGATGATTTCTAAAACTTAGAAGCAGATGAGCAAGCAACATATTTCTAAGGGAAAAAAAGCAAGTATGGTATTCCCTTAAGAAGGAAAGGTTTCCTCGCAACAGCTTGTAACACAAATCTGGAATGTTTTGCTAAAAGGATGTGGCAGGTGAGAGGTGATGATATAACTGAACATTAAAAGTTGTAATGCAGAGTTAACATTTAGTCACTGTCCTCAACCTATTTTGAAATGCCAAAGAAGAAATGACATTTTTTAAATAGTAAAAGAAAATACCCTTTTAAAAATAGCATAATTTATGCCACTTGTGTCTTCTCAAATAATAGAAAAATAATTTTCAACTTAATTATTATCTAGTTGTGGTATCTTCATTTTTATTTAATTTAATTCATAATGAATAAATTATTATAATGCACACTATCAGTTAGGCATGTATACTTCATACTTTTCTTACATAGACACATGTGGACCAGTAGTATTACTGCATATTTTTAAGATTGTTAATATCATAGCGTATCACAGCTATGTACTTACTTTTTCCACTCAACAATCTATCTCATAAACTTTCCCATGATAGTAGGCATGAGCCTACTTCATTCTTCTTAAACTGCCATATGCTAATTCACAGTATGAACGTCACCATTGTTAATTTAACCAACCCCCTACTCATGGACATTTAAGTTGTTTCCAGTTTTCACTGTAATAAACAATACTGTGTACATACAATTATCTTTCTGAGAATAGACTTCGAAAAGCAAATTTTCTTACACACATAGTTTGAGCATTTTTACTTTTAATAGATAATAGGTAGAAGATCTAGCCTTATTTTTCCAAATGAATAGCTAGCTGATTTTCCCAGTACAATTCTTTCTTCCATTGATTTGAAATATCAACTTTAATCAAAACCAATCCCACATAGATATGTCTCTTTATATACAATACATACATGAAAAAATGTTCAACATCATTAGCAACGAGGGAGATGCAAATCAAAACAACACTGAGATTCCATCTAACACCAATCAGAATGGCAATCATCAAGAAGTCAAACAACAGTAAATGCTGGCAAGGATGTGGGGAAATAGGAACTCTTCTACACTGTGGGTGGGATTTTGCAAGCCAAGCATGGTTGCACACACCTATAATCCCAGTGCTTGGGAGGCCAAGACAGAAGGATTGCAAGTTCAAGACCAGCCTCGGCAACTTAGAGACTCTCAGCAACCTAGAGATACCCTGTTTCAAGAAAGAAAAGAGGGGTTAGGGGTGTAGATCAGAGGTAGAATGCCCCTGGGTTCAACCCCCAGTACCACAAAAAAACAAAACAAAACAAAAACCAAAAACTATTTTGCAAAGTGGTTGTAATCAGTTAAGCGTATACTAGACTTTGGAGCCAGACTGCCTGTTTGCAAGTTCTGACTCTCCTACTTACAGATTTAAAAAAAAATCTCAGGAAAATAATTTCTCTGTGCTTAGTTCCCTTATCTGTAAAAATAGTAACTGTTTTACAGGGTTAAGGAATAATTTACTTAATGCATGTGAAAAACATAATATAATCCTTTGTGTATAGTGAATACTCAATAAATAAGAGGTAGATCTGCTTTGCATAATTTATGGACCATCTGCATATTCTTTGTGAATTTTCAGTTATCATTTTTCCATTTTAAATAAGGTAATTCATGTTTTCTTATTGATATGTATAATTCTTTACAAAATCTATAAATTATATATATATTTAACAAATATTTCTTCCTAATCTGAAACTTATTTAAGTTTTTATGATTTTATTGACTAGAAGCATTTGATATTAATATAGTCAAATTACCCATCTTTTCATATGACTCTTATACTTTATGTCTTATTTACAGCCTCACACATTTACTTATTTTTAAATATTTGGTTTTTCATCAATGTGGTATTTAGTTTTGTGAATGAATTAAGGTAGAAGATCTAGCCTTATTTTTCCAAATGAATAGCTAGCTGATTTTCCCAGTACAATTCTTTCTTCCATTGATTTGAAATACCAACTTTAATCAAAACCAATCCCACATAGATATGTCTCTTTATATACAATCAAGTCAGTCCCAGTAATCTATATGTTTAGCCTGCACCACTATCACCTTTGTAACAATTATAATACCTTTAACCAGCTATTCCTCTGATAGAGAACTAATATCAAGAATATACAAATTACTTAAAAGACTTAACACTAAACAAACTAATAACCCAATCAAGAAATGGGCAATTGAACGAAATAGACACTTCACAAAAGAAGAAATATGAATGGCCAATACATACATGAAAAAATGTCCAACATCATTAGCAATGAGGGAGATGCAAATCAAAACTACACTGAGATTCCATCTAACACCAATCAGAATGGCAATCATCAAGAAGTCAAACAACAATAAATGCTGGCGAGGATGTGGGGAAATAGGAACTCTTCTACACTGTGGGTGGGACTCCAAATTAGTGCAGCGACTATGGAGATCAGTGTGGAGATTCCTCAGAAAACTGGGAATATGGAATATGGAATATGGATCTACCATATGATCCAGATATACCACTCCTGAGTATCTTTCCAAAGGGACTGAAATCAGAATATTATAGTAATACATGCATATCCATGTTTATAGCAGCATAATTCATAATAACCAAAGTATGGAACCACAGATGAATGGATTACAGAATTTTGGGATATACATACAATGGAATTCTACTCAGCAATAAAGAACAAAATTATGTCATGTGCAGGAAAATGGATGGACCTGGAGAACATGTTAAGTGAGATTAGCCAGTCACAGAAAGTGAAGGGTCATATGTTTTCTCTCATACTCAGAAGCTAGGGAGTAATTGGGATACCAGAGGGACTTTAGATAATGGAGGAGAAACCCCAGTGGAGTGAGGGAGGTGGTTTGGGGGAAGGAAGGGGGTAGAGGGAGAATTAAGGAAGGAAACACTTCCACTGACATTATGTACATATGTGAGAATACCAATGCCAATCTCAATATCTTGTATGGGAAAGGGGAGGAATAGGGAGGGAGCCGGGGGTGGGGGGAAACTCACCAAGTGCTGGTGCATGTATGTCACTATCACTGTGAACTACATTATGATGTGAAA
Source organism: Glis glis (assembly GCA_004027185.1). NCBI lineage: Eukaryota > Metazoa > Chordata > Mammalia > Rodentia > Gliridae > Glis > Glis glis. The sequence goes on along the minus strand of PVJS01005663.1, from coordinate 27,382 downwards.
CTATACTGCACCAATAAAACTATATAAAAATAATTATAATACCTTTAGAATGTGTTTTACTATGCAGTAGAGAAAATCACTCATCTTGTTCTTTCTCAATACTAGTTAAGCTAATCTTGAGAATCTAGTCTATATAAATTTTTTAAAATCATCTTTTTTTAGTTACATGAAAAATTATTTTATTATACTATATTTAACAAGTAATTTGCAGAAGATTGACATTTTTACAGTATTTAACATTCCCATCCAACATTTATTTATTTATATTTTCTATTATGACCAAAAGTAAAATTTTATAGTTTTCTCTATAATATATATTTTTCATTATTTTATTCCTAGTTATTTTATTTGTATTATGAATAGCATCTTTTTTCTATTACATATTCTACTTGACTAGTGCCAATGATTAGAATATCTATGTGTTTTTTGTTTCTTTTTAAAAATATGTTTTATCAAAGCAATATATGCATATAATTTTAAACAATCAAACAGTACAGAAGGGCATAATGACAATCAACACAGTCCTCCCCTTCCCTTCTCATTTCTCAGCTCACCAACCCAGAAATAAAAATTGTTTACACGTGTTTATTTTTATGCTGGTAGTTATCACCATTTTTCTCAATATGTTTTCCTTACTATTTCTTGACTTGATGACCGGAGGCACTTTCTGTTGACTCCTTCCTGTCCTCAGCCCTGCTTCTCTCTCTACTGGGCCATTTCACTATTTTAACCTATGTATTGGCTACCTTGGTTACTTTAATAATCTAATATTTAGACCCCTATCTTACTCTCTTAACTACAGACAGAATTCTCCACATTCTGATTTATGAGGGCAATAGTACTACTACAATTCTATGGACGTTTTATTTCCCCTCTGCCTTCCACACTGATAACTGCATTTGTGTGTTGTCAAGGTTGTTAACATTTGCATTCTATTCTGCAATCACAATTAATTGTCCCTGCTTTGCCTAAGGATTGACTCTAAAAGCTGAAGCCCAATATTTACATTAGTACAACTAGTATTTAAATACTGTTCACTGAATAGCAAAGTTTTAAGCTTCATCCATGTACATTTAACTCCCTTTATGATACCCTCAGCAACCGTTCAAAATCATGCCACACCTGAGTTTGCTTCGGATTTGAAGCATGCTTTTGGTCAAGTCTGAATTGCTTCAGTTTCCCTTAAGTTTCTGTCAGTGCTTTATTTGGAGGGGTAGGGAATGAAGAAATGTATGCTTCCCATGCATACCACCCTCTTGTTAATCTCCTCCTGCTTCTGTCTCAATCCATCTATTACTTAAAATTAATTTTATTTAGTTTCAGGCCTAATCAGTTCCTATTCTAATTTGGAGGATTTGCCTCCCATCTGGACCATTCTTGAACAATTTACCTTTCTTTAAGTTTTTAGTTGTATTTCCCTTCCTTTCTTTGTTTAATATATCCTGTACCCTTTCATCTTACAAAGTTTGTTTTGTTTATGGATGTGAAAGTTTCTTACCTACTTCTGAGGATTTTGATATCTTCAGGTTCTGTTCCTTGAATTTTATATCTTGAAGAGCCAGTTTTTTATTTTATCTTAGGCTTTGCTGGTAATATTGCGGGCTGTCAGCAAGTGGAGATTTTTAGCCAGACAGAACTGCAGGCAGGTGTGCACCAGGATGGGTGAGAGAGCCTGTTGGTCTAGGCACCCAGATGCCACAAAATTAGCACTGGCTCTAAATGTGCACAGCAACATCAGGCAGAAGTTGAGCATCAACAGAGGGGAGTTTAAAGTCAGCCACCAGGCCAAGTGGAAGGAGGTGGGCAGTGGTGCACAGACTCTTGCTGAAGAATGCTTCTTTGACAGTCTTGCTAACGTGGCCGGACTGAAGTAATCCTCAATTATTCTTACTCTCAACATCCTGTAAATTTTCTTTATACCAGGAATTGGTCATGTATTTCTAATGTATTTATTGTTTATTCATTTTGCTATGATTTGTCTGTACTGCTACAGTGTAAACACTATGAAGGTAAAGCCTTCGTCTATCCTGTTCAGGGCTGAATCTACAATACACATAGTAGTCAGACAATAAATATTTCTTAAGAAAAAGACATAAAAATCCTACATATTCCTCAGAACCAATTCCATTAAGAAATCTCAACTCTACTATACCACAATAAAAGGAAATTCAAATCTGCATAATAGATGTTTGTAATATCCTAATGATAGATTTATGGTAATTAATTTTATATGACCATAACTTGCAAAAACCTAATTTTTCTTTATATGCATACACAGAAACACACACACACTCATGTATACAACTACATTATTAAGAAGGCAATACAATAGTTAAGCCTTTCTAGTTTATAAATACCATACTAGTGTTACATAACTTACAAAGATAATTCCAATGAAGTCATTCAATTACATCCTAAGACTCATAAATGAAACAATTTATTTTTGTCAATAGCAAAATCCTTGCTACCTACATGTGGAACTCCAGGAGGCTGAGTAAGCCTGCCCAGCCTGCACGCAGTAAGTAGTACTGAACAAGGCCTGTGGTCAGATCTGCTCAGTCTTGATACAAGGAAAACACTTCTTCCTGGGATCTGGGACAACAAAATCTGGTACCCACCATAGTGGGCTCTCTTTGCCCACCTGGTAGAAGTCAGTGTTTCTCAGAATTCCATCCTTGGCCTTTTTTTTTGTCATTTTTTATATTCTTCCTAGAGCCTCCTACATGTTTACCAGTTTTTACCACCATCTTCATGCTGACAGCTCCAAATTCTTCACAACCAACTCACATCTCCTGAGATTCAAGGCCTTATTTCTAATGAATTAACTGATATCGTCAAATGTAAGTTGAACTAATACCATTTGTCCCTGCTTCTCAAACCAGCTCTTCTTTCTATAAATCATAACGGTACCTTCATCTTCCCAAGCATGCAAGCCAAAAGCCAGGAAGTCACACTCCCCTCTTCCTTACAACACACCAGCCTGACCAACCAGGCAGGCCCTGTTGAAGTCATCTTCTTAAAATTCCTCATCTATCACTCCACCCCTCCGTCCCCTCTTCCAGACTTTCAAAGGCATCTAGCCTGTGGCTCATTATTTAGGAAAACAGAAAAGGATTTCAATTTAGAGTCTGTATTAATGTATACAAAAAGACAAAGTTTATAAGTAAACTAATCTACCCCGTCAGCATCAAATTCAGTTAACAAAAAGATGTGAGGGACTTACTTAAATGGTGTGAACAAAAATGGTAAAGTAGCTTCTTTTTTCTGAGTCATTTTCACCTGGAAACCAAGCATGGAATATTTTATTATATTAAAAATGACAAAAATTAATGAGCTTTATTTTGAAATATAAACATTCATTAAAATGGTTCTTCAGGGATGGTTACCTACTTTGAAAATAAATGGTATTTATGTTACTATATTGTTTCATATATAAAGAAAAATGCAACACTATCTTACTTTCTCAATAAACTGAGAATTAAACATACAGTCCTACAATCCTGCAGAATAACATACTGTAATAGAATTAAAACTGTACCTCTTTAACTCTTTTAAAACAAAATAAGCCAGTTTTAGTCAAAGAGTCAAGTCTTTAAGTTGTAATGTATCTAACAACATACAAGAATAAAAAGAAATGTTGAAATCTCTAATTTCTTTTTTTTTTTTTTTTTTGCAGTACCAGGGATTGAACCCAGGGGCATTCTACCTCCGCGCTACACCCCTGGCCCTATTTTTTATACTTTATTTTGAAACCGGGTCTCACGAAGTTGCGGAGGGCCTCACTAAGTAGAAAGAGAGAGAGAGAGAGAGAGAGACAGAGAGAGAGAGACAGAGAGAGACAGAGAGAGAGAGAGAGAGAGAGAGACAGGAAGAGAGAGAGAAAGAGAGCTGAGGCTGGCCGTGAACTCGGATCCTCCGGTCTCCGCCTCCCAAAGTACTAGGATTACGAGCGTGTGCCACCATGCCTGGCTCTAATACAATTTCTATGGGCCAAATTCCAATCAATAAAGATTCAACTTGTAGTCTTTAGAAGCATATGGGGTGATCTTACAATAAGGAACACTTCTCAAAGGCAAGTCTACACCCTCTGACTCAGAAACCTGCACCTTGGAAATGTGAAGCATTATGACATTCGCAAGTATACAGAATCTAAAGATAATACATTATTATAGGAAACAATTTATTAAAACACATAATCAAGCCAGGTGTGGCGACACATGCTTGTAATCCCAGTACTTGGGAGGCTGAGACCGGAAGATCTGGATTTACCGCCAGCCTCAGCTACTTAGTGAGGCCCTCATAACTTAGTGAGACCCTGTTTCAAAATAAAGAATAAAAAATAGGGTTGGGGGTGGGGCTTGGAGGTAGAATGCCCTAGGTTCACTCTCCAGTACCGCAAAAAAAACTACATAATCAAGTATTTACACTTAATACATTTGATTCCAAAATTATAGCATTGTGCAGTTTTGCGTGTGTCTTTATTTTCTTTTTTACCTTGAACTGTTCAAGAATCTGTACTGCATTCGTAAGCATGCTTTCTGCTTTGAAGAGATCAGTGCTGTTAAGATAATCCACAGGAAGGGTTCCCTGCAGATAATAAGTACCAGCTTAGAATTAGTATTAGCAAAGCTCAGGCTATTCTCATAAAAACAGACTTAAGAGAGAAGCAATAAAGATAAGATCTATAGACAAATTACAGGATTAAATGAAGGATCTCTTTTAAAAACCATAACTGAAAGATATTCTTTTTCTCAGAAAATACATGTAATAAAGTAAATAAACCAAACCAGATGAATTAAAGCCAGTAAAACCTAACACTCACTGAGAGATTACTGCTCTGGTTTGGTTAAATGTCCCCTAAAGGTCCATATGTTTTCAAGGCCTGGTCCCTGGTCTGGTGCTATTGGGAAGTGATGGAAACTGTAAAAGGTGGAGCCTGGTGGGAGGTCTTTAGGAAACTGAGGGCTGACCCTCAAGGGGGCCTGGGTTCTTGGTCTTTTCCTTTCTTTCACTTCCTGGTCATGAGGTGAGTGATTTGCTCCTCCATGTACTCTCACCGTGATGAGTCACCATGGATTGACACCTCTAAAACTGTGAGCCAAACTAAACCTTTTGTCTTTATAAGTTGATTATCTCAGGTATTTATTATAGTGATGGAAAGCTGACGAATACAATTACTATGTGCTGTTTTACACCCAAAAACCAATCACTGTGGTGGGCCACAGCTGGCATACTTTAAGAAAAACGACGTAATAAAATATATCAGAGTGTAAGAGTAAAGACTATTTTATGAAATTTTTGTTTCATTTATACACACACACACACACACACACACACACACACTAATGATTGTCAGGGTTATATTACTCAGAGTTTTGAGTTACATGGCATTATTTTTATCAGTTAAATTTGATTTTGAAGAGCTAATAAGAGTTGCTATTTGGAGCTGGGTATGATGGTACATGTCTGTAACCCCAGTACTTGGGAACTGACCCTGTTTCAAAATAAATAAATAAATAAATAAATAAATAAATAAATAAAAGGGCTGGGGGTGTAGCTCAAAGGTAGAATGACCCTGAGTTAAATCAGATAGATGATAGATAGATAGATGATAGATGATAGAGATAAGAGAGATAGAGAGAGAGAAGCTGTTTGGAATGAGCAGTCTCGGTCTCTTTTTTTTTTTTTTTTGGCTTTTCAGGATCTGGGCCCTATTCTTAACGGCATTTTCTGCTGAGAAGTCTTCCCACTGGTTATAGCATGGTGGATCTATAATCAGGGACCTTGCTCTGCCTTATTAAAAACTAGGCAAATAACCCCAGGCCAGACCATCTGGAATTTGACTCTTGAGAGTATAAGGCTATATACAGGTATAAGGCTACCCTACTCTGGTGTTGGTGCCCTAAGCAGAACCATCCCACACAGGACTTCTTCTTCTTAGACTTTAAAGCTCTATTGAGTCCTGGGAATTTCCAAGCCTGGTTTCTGAGCATCCCTGTGATTCAGCAAACCATCAATATCTTTTTAATAATTTCCCTTTAAATAGACTGTTTACAATCAAAAAGTTATACATTTTCATCACCTAGAACTAGAATACAAAAATACAAATCACATTTTAGAAAATAAAAATTTGAAAGAAAAGCTATTTGGCTTGTCTTCCATGTTATAGATTAATACACACTTAATTGTGAGGCATTACATATTTAGAAATATACAGTTTTAAATCTAAATAAAGATTATACAGAAACACATAAGAGTTAATTTTACTGTGCAATTTTAATGCTGAGTAATGATAATAAAATTTTATTCCTCACCACTGAATTAAGGGGATAGGGAACTCCAATAAGAGAAGCCATCAATGGTGCAACATCAGCCTACAAATAGAAAAAAAATTATTCTAAGAAGTCTATGGATATAAACAAAGAAATAATTTAATCCAACTATATTTTGAATATATGGTTATATACCATGATAATTGTTATAATCAACCTTCAAACATTTACTTAACACACGCAAGATACAGTAAACCTCCAAGGTCCTCCCAATTTCCTGTTCTTCTGCTCTCAGAATCTACTATTGGCTTCCTCTAAAATGTTCACACTGAACATTAAAAACCAGAGGAATTCTTTTACAAAAATTGGATTATGTCACTCTCTAGGGCTTCAAACACTTCAAGGACTTCCCTAACCTTTTTTATTGTGTCCACAAGGCCCATAAGGTGCCACAGTATTGGCGCCAACCTTCTGCCCCACATCACACCACTGTCTCTGTGGCTGGGTACACTGGCCTTGTTTAACATCCTTTAACACACCAGGTACCTTCTCACCAGACCTCCAAGGGAATGCAGCCCCTCTGTCTGGAAAGCCCGCCAGCTCCTCCGTGGGCCTCACAATTCCTGCTTATTCATCAACCTCAACACAATCCTTGACTTCTCAGGAAATCGTTGCTGGCCATACAGCCTACCTGATCCATCCACTCTATGCTGTCATGGCTTTATATGCCTCTTTAGTAGTATTTATTACAGCTATAATTCCACATTTATAATAGTTTGATTAGTATCAGCTCTCATCTCTAAAGTTCAAGCTTTCTAGGGCAGAGACGTTTGCTTTGCTTCAGCACTACATCCTTTCAACACAGCACGAGGTTTAACAAACGACAGACATATGGCAGAGTTGGTAGAAAGAATGAATAGATCCTCGTTCAATCTGTATTGAAGCAGCAGTATTAAGACAGCAGGCTGAGTATTCCGATAGCAATAGCTGAATCTGTGTTCAGTTTCTGATTATGGTCCAGTCTGACCATGAATAAAAGATGTTCATATTTTGTGGTCTTCAAGTCATTCCTGTCCCTTGGTCAGTAATTTTTTAAATTGTACATTAATAAATAGATATTCTGATTTCATAGGTTTTCATTTACCAAATAACCAAATACATTAACCAAACATGTTAATCAAAACATGTTAACTAAACATGCATCCATCCTGAGAGAAGAAACCAGTGTTGTTATGCTGACAAGAACCAGGTTTCTGCAGTCCTAGGCCTGAAAGTTAGACCCCAGATCTTGCTTTGTTCACCACCATAAATAATGTCAACCTGTGCATGACCTGGTAGGCAAGATATTCCTGCCACTTGGGAAGCCACATCCCAATGATGCCATGCCTTCTACAAATAGTGAAGGTGGTTGTTTAAGTAGCACACCTTCAACAGTGACAATAGTGTGCTTCATATGTATAGAGAGTGCTACTAGTCTATTAGGTTGGCCACACATTTTCTTATAATAGAAGATTATATAGCATATACTTAGTGCTGAGTAATTACACTATCGTCACTTTTTTCACTGTTGTATTTGTAAGTCTGCTTGTTAGGCAAAAATTAAAATCTAAAGGTAAAATATATAGTAAAAAAAAAGTTGTAACTGACATATTACAGAACAGAAACCCCTAATAGGAGTTTTATTAGATCTGTTCTTAGAGTAGGCAATGAAACCATGACAAAACATCAGAGAAGTTTAATAAGAATGCAAATTTCGATTGACATAACAATTACCCAGTGTTATTTTCACTTGAGGTTTTTAAAATTTTTGCCACAAGAAAGATTAGTTGGGCTAAAATATTTGCATTAAGAATATTCTCCTTAGTATAAATACATTTTGGAAAATATTTTAAAATTAATCTTGCATATTAGTAATGATAATTATCAATAATGTTAATATTAATATGCCTATTTTTCATATTTTTATCTAAACTTCTCATAGGAGATAAAATTAAATTTGAATAAAATTAAATGGTAATGGATACCTGATTGATATCTCTCCTTTTCCAGTTCTCCAATTTCCATTCTGAAAGACACAATCAGACACAAGCTCTGAAATTACAATTTAAAAAAGAATAAATCATTTGATTTTTAGAAGTGTCCAAAACTTCATGGGAAACATAGTATTGTGAACATATATCTCTCTTTTAAAACAAGTATGGCTGGGCGTGGTGGCGCACATTTATAATCCCAGTACTTGGGAGGCTGAGACAGGAGGATCGCAGGTTCGCGGCCAGCCTCAGCTACTTAGTGAGGGCCTCTGCAACTTAGTGAGACCCTGTTTCAAAATAAAGAATAAAAAATAGGGCTGGGGATATAGCTCAGAGGTAGAATGCCCCTGGGTTCCATCCCCAGTACCACAAAAAATAAAAACAAAAATAAAAATAAAATAAATAAATAAAACAAGTATGAATAAAAAGCGTGCTTAAAAAGGCAGAGGTATATGTTCTTTAAAAGAATTATGAAAAATTCAAATGTCCGAGGATTTCTGTGATTTATTAAGGTTTTAGGTGCTCATTTGGAGAAAATTGTTTCAGAACAGCAAAGGCTAAGGAAGAAAGATGGAGGTAAAAAAGCACATGGTAACAATGGTCAGAATGACCACAATGCATTACAATCCTGTTTCAGAGAGTGATTAAGGAAATTGATAGCACATTAGTCAATGTAAGTTTCTTTTTTTTTTTGTCTGTGATGACAGTTGCATGCAAAAATAAGTTGTAGCTGTGATGCTCCCATGATTACTGCCCTCAAATGTTTAGTATATTGAGTTACTATTAAAACTGCCTTCAAGGATGACCTCATTCTCCCATCTCTCTACCTATAAATTCAGGAATTTCAATGAACAGTAATCAACACAAGTAATAAACAATAACCAAAACCAATGATTATAAGAGACCACATTTTGATTTCATGTTTTATAATATACTACCAAAAGGGTTCTAAGATATTTTTATAATGAAATTCCCTCTAAGTCAATAAATTTAAAAACTATTTTCCTGCTTCAACTAGTCAGCTGCCAAAAATTTACAGTAATACCTGAAGAGGAAAAAAATGCCCATGTTTTCCTTTGTAACTAATATTCATCTGAGAGAAAAAAAAATCCTTCTGGGATGATCTGTGAAGTCATGTGGTTCTAAAACAACAATTCACTGGGAAATCAAATGTGAAAATAAAGTCGAACCTCCTAAATACAAACACACCATTTTCCCTAGCTCTGTTTGGACCCATGCTAACCCAGTTACTGCTGAGCAGCCAGACAGGCATCTCCTCCAACCAGCACTCTGGCTAATCCCCTTTAGTGACAGCACCACACTCAGTTCACTCCACGGTCTTCACCAGGGCCTTTGATGGCTCACATCATCTGCCTCTTTTGGGTGGGGGAGGGTACTAGGGATTAAACCCAGGGGAATTCTACTTCTGAGCTACACCCCAGCCCTATTTTATTTTTATTTTGAAACAGAGTCTTGCTAGGTTGATGAGAGTCTCACTACTTGCTGAGGCTGTCTTCGAACTTGTGATCCTCCTGTCTCAGCCTCCCAAGAACTGGGATTACAAGCGTGTGGTACCACGCCCAGCCAGCATCTACCTCTTGCTTACCTCACCTGCCTCTCAACTCACTGTACTCTCCTTTTAGCTGGTGGTGCTCAACATCAGCCTCCCTTCCATCTTCAAACAAGCTAAGTGCCTTCCACTGAATGTCTCTGCTTTTATTATTTCCTCTGCTTGGAACATTCTCACCCTCGCCTTCACATGAATGGTTCCCTCTGATCCTCATTGTGAAACCCACCCACGATTTGTTCAATCTACAAAACTATCCTATTCCATAAGGGAAACTTCTGGGGTACTGCAAATGTTTATATGTGAATCTAGGTGGTGATTACATATGTATATACGTGTGTGCACTTCAAGCTATATATACAGTTATGATTTGTGAACTTTACCTACTTTACTAAAATCTTAAAGTATTTAGGGCTTGGGATATGGCTCAGTGTTAGAGTGTAGAGTGTGTGCACGGCATGTGCAGAGCCCTGGGTTGGATCCCTAACACCACTACAAAAAAAAAAAAAAAGAAAATTTCAGGAGTGTAATCCTCTCTCTTCTTGTTTCATCACAGTACTCTATTTTCCATCATAGCAGTTACCATAATCTACAGCTTCTGTTTACAGTTGTTTTTTCCTTTCCTTTCTCTTTTCTTTTCTTTTGAGATGGGGTCTCAATATGTTGCCCAGGCTGGCCTCAAACTCCTGGGCTCGAACAATCCTCTTGCCTCAGCCTCTCCAGTACCTTGGACTACAAGTACACAACACCACTGCACTCACGGGTCTATAATTGTTTGAAGACTCCTACAAGAGTGTTAAGTTTTGTGAAAGCACACACTATCTCAAAGATATATAGTAGATAAAAAAAGAATACTCTAGATTCTTTTCATTTTATGCTTAAATAAATCTGGAAAAACCATGACATTGTACTGACTGCCTCTTCTGGCCCTTTGTCAAATGCCTCCTCTGCTGACCTGCTATTTGGTCTGATGTGCTCCGCCAGCATTGACAAATGTGTAAGAAATAGCCCTCTGAAAACTGCATCATTACTTATTGAAGACATATTGTTGAGGACATAATTCACTGTTCCCTTCTGTCTTCATCGGAGTCTAAGGAAGAAATATCTCAGAACCATATCAACCTTTTTATCTGATGGATACATCTTTCAGATAACTGATTTTGTAACTGATAGTATGTTTTTTATTTGGGCTGGAAAATTGTAATCAAATTTATAATTTACCTCTAAGAAACGTTGGGTTTCTTCTTATTGATTTTATCCTTTTTTACTTGACCTTATATTCCTATTAATCAAGTTAATTTATAAAATTAGATAAAAATTCAGTTTACCAGACATTTAGAAAGGTCTAAATAAATGGTTATTAGCAGTGGCATGCTGGGAAATGTTCAACAAACAGCTCTGCAAGAAGAGAAAGAACAAACCAACCAACCCCTTGATTTGTAGCATTTGCCTAGAAATAGTAATGACACATATATCAAAATGAGGGATTTAAAACTATAATTTGAGAAGTGATTTAAAAAAATATTTAAAATGTTTAATTTAATTTCTGCTTTATTTTCAAATGTGACATTTACTAAAACAATAAAGATAAATATTTATACCTTTTAAAAAATCATCATCAAATTCTTGAGTTGATACTTTTTGGGGATACTTGATTCCAGCTCCCCAAGTGACTATAGGAGTTAAAGTCTCTGAAAGATGACCAGCCCCGTGGGAACCTAAATAAGATACCAAGAGTAATAAGCCAAGTATATAAGGACTTATAGCAAAATATTTTCAAATACTTTGTTTTAAAGAGTCGATCCATATATTGCTAATTCTAGCCACCACATTGCCAAATGCTTACAACTTTTCACAACAATTAGTTTAAAAATATTCACCTAAAACAAGTCCAAGTACCAATAACAAATAGGCAAAAATTAAAACAACAATAACAACAAACCCAGAACATCTGCTGAGTGACTCTGGTTGAAAGAAGAAAAATAAAAACAATAACGTTAAGTGATAGAGAAGGTGTCATCACTACCAGAGTACCAGATTTCACCGAAGACAGAAAGAACAGAGGAGGGCTCTTTTGGGGAATAACAATTTAAGCTTGGAGCAAGTGGTGTTGGCCTCTGGCCAGGATGGCAAGGTCTACAGATCCTTTACTTCCAGGCCACGTGTAGCTGGTATGGCTACCAGAAGCCCTTATAAAGTGGACCCAACTCACTAGAATTGTGTCCTGTGATTTGGGGATCCAAACCTCATCTTTGTATTACTTTGTTCTGAGTACACAGTACTTTTGCCTTGGGATGGAACACAGGCTCCTCCAAGATAGGATTTCGGCAGTCCTGGGTCCCTCGGTAATACTGTCTTAACATCACCCCCTATGCCAGCACATATAGTGCATTCTACGTAGACAAATAACAGGTACTCTTTATTTTCTCCAAATGTTTTCTACTTTCTCATTTGTAAATAATTTCTTTCTGTAATTAGAAAACATTTTTATATAAGATCAATCCTTTTAAAACTAACATTTTAAGCATATGATTATTCTGTGCTAAACATTTTGCATGTACCAAAACATCTAATCTTCTCAACATTCCAAGGTACCTAAAAGCTACATTCCCACTACTTTGATTGTAAGACATATCACTAAAAGGAAAACTAACCCCAGTCTGTCATTCCATGATCAGAGGTAAAGACAAAAGCTGTTTTCCCATCATTTCCATAAAATTGTTCAAACAGGGACGCAATTTCTTTTACTCCATCATCAACTATTTTAATGTTGTCTTTATATTCCCTGTTTATAAAGAAGCAGAAGAGCAAATGAAATTAATTTGGAGAAATCAAATGTATTCAACATGGACTGATTACATTCAAAGTCAAGAACTCATGAAATCTTTTTAATCTTTAATATTTTAAAATCAGAGCTCTTTAGATTACTGAAAATAATTTCTTCTCCTTTAATGAACACAAGAACCTGAAATAGTTGAATGCTAGGCAGGTGTTCTACCAGTGAGCTACATCTCTATCCCACAAATATATTTTTTCTACAGATACATTTTTTTATGTTCATTTATTGGTGCATTGTAATTATACATTTTGATATATGTCGGGGTATGAACATCATACATGCACACATTGCTCATTCAGCCCTCCCTCCAATCCCACCCTATTCCCTCCCCCTTCCCTCCCTTGCATGCTCCGGATAGTGATTGAGTCTTATAGGTTTGTGTATGTACATCATGTGCTATAGTGTGTTTCCCTCCACACCCCTCCCAACTCCCTCAGTTAGGTCGCCTTCTTTGTCCATCTAAAGATTTCTTCTTCTTCCCTTCTAAGTCCCTTCTAAGTCCCATTCTATTTAGCTCCCACAGATTAAGGGGAACATCCAATTTTTTACTCTTAGTGACTTACTAATGTCACTTAGCATGATGTTCTCTAGTTCTCTCCATTTCCCTACAAATGATGTGATTTTGTTCTTCTTTGTAGCCGCATAAAATTCCATTGTGTATATATCCCATAGTTTTGTGATCCATACAGATACATTTTAATAAACTCTTTTTTCAAGTCCCAAATTATATGATGATGACTTTCAAGTTCATGTCTCTCATAAACTATTATGTCCTGGAATTTTAATTATCACTGTTTCAAGTATAGAATATTTTTATCCTATAAAGTGTTTGTGATATAAAACAGAATAATATGTCTTGAATGAATTATATTTAACCTTTCCATACAGTGGAACAAAGATGGATTGATAGGAATATATTCTATCAATTAAAATAGTACATCATGTTAAAAGGGGGGAATATGAGGTCTTCATTACCAGCAGCTAAACCAATATACTTTCATTAGGCTAGTCTAAACCAAATTCAAAATAAATAATACAAGAATAACAGTTTCTTCTTATGATATGCAAAAGTGAGATAAATATTTGCTGTTATATATAAAAAGTGCTATGAAATACAGATACAAAACTTTATAAAATTATTTGCCATATACAACATTGATTAAATGGAACACACAAGGAATTACTTCTTTGTGTAATATAAAAATTAATACTATAAAAATGCTTTTAATTTCAAAATTCACTCAAAATATTTCTAAAATACACAAGTTTTTTTTTTTTTTTTTTTGGTGGTGATACAGGGGATTGAACCCAGGAGTGTTCTACCTCTGAGCTACATTCCCAGTCCTATCTTATTTTTGTTTATTTTTTTAAACAGGGTCTCCCTAAGTTACCACATACTGGCCTCAAATCTGAAATCCTCCTGTCTCAGCCTCTCAAGTACTGGGATTACAGGTGTATACCACCACACTCGACTTAGATATTTTAGATAAAATATTTTTCTCTGCTTTGATAAATGAAAAATATGGAATATATGTACAGGATATCTCTCATTTGTTCTAAGGTGTAGTCTGGCTACAGTAAGTGATTTTAACTACTCTTATTATATTATGTCTCATATTATTCAGAACTTATGGTACATTACACTAGGCATTTAAAGTATGAGCTCTGTTGTTACAATTGCAAAGAATATATAATACTTTAAAAGTTCAAAGAGCGTAGCTATTCTCCACCCCCCAAATTGAATTGAGCACAGCATTAAAATTACCTTGATGAGGGTCGGTGAGCATGTCCATTTGTATCTATTCCTAATAAATGCAAGAAAAAAACCACTTTTTCTTCATTCATTTTAGAAAACAAGGACTGATTGTTTCTGGCAGCATGAAAGTAGTCCTATATATAATAAATCAGTTAAAATTAGTTTATTTAAAAAATAATAATGATGAAAACATTTAATTATATTTACACATAACTACAAAATTAAATTATCTTGGTTCGATTTTTCCTCAAGACGTACCAACCCAAAATTTTTGTTATCAGTTTAGATATCTATTCTCAAATAATGAGTGAGCTATTTTCTGTGTTATAATTAGGCCAAAAGAAAGGTTATAGGAAAGGAATCTTAATTTTATGAAGATCTAATATTGTTACTATATATCTAACTTATAGGAGAAATATTTGGGCAAGAGCCAAAACGAAACACATAGTGGTAACACTTTGAGAATAATTATTATTATTATTATTATTTTTTTTTTTTGCTTAGTACCGGGGATTGAACCCAGGGGCGTTCTACCCTGGAGCTACACCCCCGGCCCTATTTTTTATCCTTTATTTTGAAACCGAGTCTCATGAAGTTGCAGAGAGCCTCACTAATTAGCTGAGGCTGGCCGGGAACCCAGATCCTCCGGTCTCAGCCTCCCAAATACTGGGACTACAAGCATGCACCACCACGCCCAGCTAGAATGATTATTTTTAAATACACTCAAAGCTGGACCACTTCTCTTTGTCCTGTCTGCTACTGCTTTAGCTCAACCATAATTTCTCATTTAGAGCACTGCAAATAGGATCCTAACTACTTCCTTTGCCTCAACTAGAATCTGTTCTTCACATTGTGTGATAGAAAAACATCTAATGAAATACAGCCCAAGGATTATTAATTTCATATGACTGGATTCATAAGCCCTTCTAAGACAAATGATTCACCCTGTACTCACATATACTTGAATATTTATGCAAATACTTGTGTAAAGTGCTTTTAATTTATTTTAAATAAGTCAATAGACTATGCCAAGATATACTTTTGTTGCTCACATAAATGTCTCCAGCTATAGAAGATGTTAACATTTTTTTTGTGTGTGTGGTACTGGAGATTGAACCCAGGGACATTCTACCTTTGAGCTACATCCCCATCTGCCCTTTTTTTAATTTTTTGTTTTGAAAGGGTTTAACTAGGTTGCTGAGAGTCTCACTAAGTTACTGAGACTGGTCTTGAACCTGAATCCCTTCTGTCTCAGCCTCCCAAGTACTGGGATTACAGATGTGTACCACCACACCCAGTTGAAGATGTTAACTTTTAACAAGAGATATCTAACTTTCCAACAAAGGTCTGAAGCATGTATTTTTTTCAAATAATTTTTCATCATTATAAATGCTAAAAATATAAATTTTAAAATATATAACATGCTACCATTTTCCTCAAAAGTATAAAATTACCCTGCCCAACTTTCATATACAGTCTACTTATCCCCTAAGAAATTTTAAATCTACATGGGAATGGTGAGTTCTTTAAAAAAAAAAAAAGAGCATATAGCTGGGCATGGTAGAGCACAACTGTACTCCCAATACTTGGGAGGCTGAAACAGGAAGATTATACATTAAGGCCAGCCTCGGCAACTTAGCAAAGCCTTCAGCAACTTAGCAAGACCCTGTTTCAAAGTAAAAAATAAATAGGGCTGGGGGTGTAGCTCTCATATGGAACATGGCAGTCCTCAAAACATAAATCCTACACATTTCTCATCTGTTCTTATAGTTATAAATGCCTTTGTGGTCATGGCCAATGAGATTTAAGTCAAACATCATCTTTACTGTGATATAAGTAAACTTTTAAGTATTTTTTTCTACTATACCAGGCTAAACTTAATCTAAGTTAATACATGTATCTGTGTACCAAACAATTCTCTGACAGAAGTGTTAACATTGTGGAAAAAGTTAATATTCTACCAATGAAATATAGAGAGAATTGAAGGGGAATATGCCAACATATCAACAAACACGGTATAGCATAATAAGGTACCAAGATAGAAGTATTATGGGAATATAAAGGAGGGTCATCTAAGTCAACCTGGGAGTCAAATAAAGCAAAGAAAAGTTACAGAAAATCTAACGGAGAAGACAAAAACTCAACGGACTGAGTTTTAAAAAGTGAGTAGATTCAAAATGGATGAACCTTTGAGGACATTATGTCAAGTGAAATAAGCCAATCAGAAAAAGACAAATACAAAACGGGCGTGGTGATGCACGCTTGTAATCCCAGTACTTGGGAGGCTAAAACAGGAGGATCGCAGGTTTGCAGCCAGCTTCAGCCACTTAGTGAGGCCCTCCACAACATAGTGAGACCCTGTTTCAAAATAAAGAATAAAAAATAGGGCTGGGGGTGTAACTCGGAGGTAGAATGCCCCTGGGTTCAATCCCCAGTACCGCAAAAAAAAAGACAAATACTGTATGATTTCACTTATTATGAAATGAGTATCTTGAGTAGTCATATCAAAATGCATAGTAACAGAAAGTAGAATGGTGGTTGCCAGGGACTGAGGGAGAAGGGGAAAAGGTAGTTATTTCATGGGTATAGAGTCTCAGTTTGCAAGATGAAAGAGTTCTGGAGGTTGGTTGCACAACAATGTGAGTATACTTAACACTACCGAATTATATACTTAAAATGGTTAAGAGAGTAAATTTTATGTTATATGTATTTTTACAAGTACTAAACAAATAAAGTGAGTAGAAATTTGCATGGATTTGGGAATAGTTTGGCTTGAATAAAGCATGAGTCTTTGACCAAGGCCCCAAGTCCAGGTAAGATCCCTGCCTGTTTCTCTACCTCATCTGAGACCTACCCCTAGTCAGTGCTCCTGCCACACCAACCTCCCCTCTTTCTTTTCCTCGAATCACTTCACTGACTCTGGCCCGGGGTCCCAAGATTTTTTTTTTTTTTTTGCGGTACTGGGGATTGAACCCAGAGGCATTCTACCTCCAAGCTACACCCCCAGTCCTATTTTTTTTCTTTATTTTTAGAAACAGGGTCTCACTAAGTTACAGAGGGCCTCACTAAGTAGCTGAGGCTGACTGCGAACCCGGATCCTTGGGTCTCCACCTCCCAAGTACTGGGATTACAAGCGTGCGCCACCACACCCGGCCAGGCCCAAGATTTATATACTACTGTTGGCCTGAAATTCTCTACTCCACACCAATGCTTCTGTATCTCCTCAAAGATTACCTCGAAACTCTCAGGAAGGCATTCCCGTCACTGACCAGTCTAGATTAGAAGTTTCTAGAGATAGATTCTTAGTCTGTATTTTTCCTTCTCACCATTTACCACTGTTGATGATTTCATATTTGTGTCATAACTTAGTTCATTTATATATCATATTTTGGAAAGAATTCAGGGGCAAATCCTTTTTCAGTTTGCCATTGTATCACCAACACTAGTAGTGTTGAAATGAAAAAAGGATCCAGCTATACCACTCCTGGGTATCTTTCCAAAGGGAATGAAATCAGATAATTACAGTAATATATGCATAGCCATGTTCATAGCAGCACAATTCACAATAGCCAAATTATAGAACCAACCTAGCTGTCCATCAACAGATGGATAACAAAATTATGGGATATACACATAATGGAATTCTACTCATCAATAAAGAAGAACAAAATTATGTCATTTGCAGGAAAATGGATGGACCTGGAGAATATTATGTTGTGAGATTAGCCAGTCACAGAAAGTCAAGGGTCATATGTCTTTTAAAAATAGTATGCTACAATAAATTTCAAGTTTATACAAACAGAAAAAAACTAACATAAATTTATTAATAAATCAGTTTCCAGTACTTTCAATGAATATATGTTTTATAGATTAAAAACGTAATACCACACCTTAATATTATCAAAAACCCAGGTATCCAGTTTTGTTGCATCACTGGAACCAAAATCCTCCTTTTTAGCATCATAACTGTATGTATAAATATGGTTTCCATGAGCACCTAAAAGGAAATTTGGGAAAAATTAATTTTAAAGCATTTTTAAAATTATCATAAAATATGAGATAATCATTTAAAGATTTTTATTTCATATTTTTGGAGACTAGGTCTCACTATGTTGCCCAGGCTGGCCTCACACTCCTGGGCTCAAATGATCCCCCTGCCTTGGTCTCCCGAGTACTGGGGCTACAGGTGTGCACCATGTTTGGTTCTATTTAAAGAACCAAATGTAACCAGAATTATTACAAAGCACTTTGTTTTATAGTGGGGGGAAGAAGATTAGAGGATTCATCAATATTTATTTTATGTGTCATGGACCCATGGTATTTATTTTAACATGTTCTTTTTGTCCTCACAATAATATATTCTCATTTTACAGATATATAACATGTAAGTTAATTAACTTGTCAAAGTCAAAACTTTAGTAATATGTAGTAAAACAAAAATAAGCACCACAGTTTGTCTCCCTTTAAGGATTAAACTATTAAAAAATATGTGCCCCTTTAGTATGTTACAATTTAAAACAGATGAAGCTATCTGGTGTATAAACCTTCCTAAAGCCAGAAGAAAATTCAAATATTTCAATTTCCTTATTCATAGACTATATGTATTTTTCTCAATAGAAGGGAATAAATATTGCTTGTGGCCAAGCAGTTTGAAGAGGTCAACAGATGTATTAATCTGATAGACTTGCAAGAGTTTAAGAATCTAATCAATTTTTAGGAGAGAGAGGCTCTTGCAGGCCATAAAGAAGAGATATAACAAAGTAATGGTAATCTCTATAATCATTTCAGCTCTAATGACCCTATTCCTCTGCTCAGCCATTCTACTTCCCACATCCCAAATAAAGAGATCTCAGTGGGTTAGCTGGTTACCATAAAAAATGGAACATTCCTATTGAACTGTGCCTGATTCCAGCATTGGTCCTGTCCCATCAATTGTAGACAGAGGAGAAGGCTTAACTTGGTAACCACATCAACTTGCCCTCACCACCAACAACCCCTCAAAAAAGCTAAACTGCTTCCCAAAGAAAGAAATATATAAATGGCAGGCAGTTTGAGCTATTTGGGCCTGCCCAGTATAATAATGTTTTATGAATATCAATGTAAAATTCTGAATGTAGATTTTGCTTTCTGGACACATAATAATTTTAGTAGTTCCAAATATAATAATGAAACCCATATCTAAGTATGATATAAAGTCTTTCCATTAAGTGAAATGATCAATCATTCTGTTCCTAATAAAAAGCATTGAATGACATGAAATTCATCCAACTGATTTTAGAAAATATTATAAATAAATTTTCTAACCAAGAGATGTCCTAATACTTGCAGATTTGTGCACATAAACAAATATAACAACTCTAAATGTCATATTCAACATAGCAAATTGAGTATATAGTATTTCCATATATTAAATGTCATATTAATGCCATATATATCAAATGCCAAAATAAATGGTATAGTTAATATATTAAAATGGGAATTATAAATTTAAATATTTAAATCTTTATGTGAATATCTACTAACTTCTTTCACAATTTATTGAAATGTAATGAATCAGACATCAACATTATCACCATAATGAAGATATGTGATAAGTGCTTTGCTAAATATTTCACATGAATTATCTAATTTAATTTTAATATTATCATCACATATCATGAAAAGAAAAACAAGCTCACAGAGGTTACCTAACCTACTCAAGATTATAAGTTGTTAAATGGTAGACCTATCTACCATTTCATTATACTATTTCATTGGATCCAAAATACTAACAGTATGATGTGCCAATATTTCAAGTGTAACTAAGAAGGAAAAACCACTGCCAATTAAACTGCCATGTCCTTCCTTGTAATATACATCCTTATTTCAGAGATGTTAAAAATATGAAAATGTGTCTTAAAACCAATAAAATATGGTAATATATAAAAATACTAGCATATTGATTTATTACCTATTTGCTACTTGAGAAAGTATAATTAATGACTCTTACCTTTGGCAAACATATATAAGATATCTGGGCTTCCCCAGCTCCATGTGTACTTGCTTTCATTCAAAAGAGAATCAAATTCTACAGGATTTTCCTTCCATCCTTAGGTAATGGAGAAGAAAAGCAAAGAATAACAACAGTAATAACTGTGATAAAAATAATAAGCCCCAAAAGAAGTATTCTTCAAATAATATTAATTGGAGAACAAGTATAAAACTAAACATAAATTTTGTTATACATAATTTACCACTACTTTAAAACCCTAGCAATAGATAATCTACTGCTTACTAAACTATAAAATCACTGTTAAGCGCCTGGCGTGGTGGCACACGCTTGTAATCCCAGTACTATGGGAGGTGGAGACCGGAGGATCTGGGTTCGCGGCCAGCCTCAGCTCTTTCTCTTTCTCTTTCTCTTTCTCTTTCTCTTTCTCTCTCTCTCTCCCTGTCTCTCTCTCTCTCTCTCTCTACTGAGTGAGGCCCTCCGCAACTTCCTGAGACCCAGTTTCAAAATAAAGTATAAAAAATAGGGCCAGGGGTGTAGCGCGGAGGTAGAACACCCCTGGGTTCAATCCCCGGTACCGCAAAAAAAATAAAATAAAATCACTTTCGAACTTTTGAGAGTCGACCTCTAGGAAAATCACACATCCATCCAACCATACTCTTTCAATAGCACAGGATGAAAGACTAGAGCTTAACTCCAGAGTCAAAACCAATGTGTGTTCATGTGCATAAGGCATGCTAAAACACTTGTCAAAAGTATCTCAAAACATACTTTTCACTATAACATGATTCAGTGGTAAAGAAAGGAAATTTATATGACAAATGTTGCATTTAATAAAATTATCTAAACAGACAATACCTTTGGCCACTGCACTGACATCTTCATAAAACCCAGCTATCAAGGCTACATGACCCGGCCGAGACTCTGTGGGCACACGTGTATGAGATATACCCCAGCTGCCTTTATGCATTATGATATCCCTAAAAGATAATACAGATGAAAAGTTAACATAATCTACGAATAAATACTCATGTAAACCATTAGAAAAATAAGATCATGCTGGGCATGGTGGTGCACGCTTGTAATTCCAGTACTTTGGGAGGCGGAGACCGGAGGATCCGGGTTCGCAGCCAGCCTCAGCTCTCTCTTTCTCTTTCTCTCTCTCTCTCTCTCTCTCTCCCCCCCCCCCTCTCTCTCTCTACTTAGTGAGGCCCTCCGCAACTTCATGAGACCCGGTTTCAAAATAAAGTATAAAAAATAGGGCCGGGGTTATAGCGCGGAGGTAGAACACCCCTGGGTTCAATCCCCCGTACCACCAAAAAAAAAAAAAAGAAAAGAAAAATAAGATAATTACAGAAGGAATCAAAACCAAAGAGTAGGGGTGGGGAGATGTAGCTCAGTGGGACGGTGCTTGCCTAGAATGTGCAAGGTCCTGGGTTTGAACCCCAGCACAACAAAAACAAAATAAACACAAACAACAAGGCATGAAATTTAAGAAGGAAACAGATATTTCAAAACTCACATGACCCTCGTTCTAGCCCTCCTACCAGCTCCATGCAGCAGCATGAGTGAGCCCAGGTGAGACGACACAAAGAACCACTCAACCACTGCACGGAACCACAAGAAAAATACACCATTATAGCCGGGTGTGGTGGCGCACGCTTGTAATCCCAGTACTTGGGAGGCAGAGACTGGAGGATCCGGGTTCGTGGCCAGCCTCAGCTTAGTGAGGCGCTCCGCAACTTCGTGAGACCCGATTTCAAAATAGGACCCGGGGTGTAGCTCGGAGGTAGAATGCCCCTGGGTTCAATCCCCGGTACTGCAAAAAAAAAAAAAGTACACCATTGATGTTTGTGGCCACAAAATGCTAAGATGGCCTATTAAAGAGCGTTGACTGATAAACACAATATTATTATATTGTTAAACTTTATTTAGTGTGATGATAGCATTGTAGTTATGTAGGAGAAAGTCCTTGTTCTTAAGATATATGTGGGAGTGAAGTGTCACAATATTTTGCTTTCAAATTGTTTAGGAAAAAAATAATTAAAACTAGGCATATGGATATGCGTGTGTGTGTGTGTGTGTGTGTGTGTGTGTGTGTGTATTGGAAGAGAATTAAAACATTTTTTTTTGGCGGTACCAGGGATTGAACGCAGGGGCGTTCTACCTCCGCGCTACACCCCCGGCCCTATTTTTTATACTTTATTTTGAAACCGGGTCTCACGAAGTTGCAGAGGGCCTCACTAAGGAAAGAGAGAGAGAGAGAGAGAGAGAACGAGAGAGCTGTGGCTGGCCACGAACCCAGATCCTCTGGTCTCCGCCTCCCAAAGTACTGGGATTACAAGAGTGTGCCACCACGCCCGGCAAGAATTAAAATATTTAAAAAGCTAAAAACTAACCCAGGCGTGGTGGCACACACTTGTAATCCCAGTACTTGGGAGGCTGGGACAGGAGGATTGCAGGTTCGCGGCTAGCCTCAGCAACTTGTGAGGTGCTCTGCAACTTAGTGAGACCATATTTCAAAATAAAGAATAAAATAAGGCTAGGGGTATAACACAGAGGCAGAATGCCCCTGGGTTCCATCCCCAGTACCACAAAAAAAAGAGCTAAAAACTTAAAAACTGCATTAAGGATCTACAGATGTAATTTTTGCTGTTGTTCAATCCTGGGAATAAAACCCAGGGCCTCCCCACATGCTAGGCAAGCGCTCTGTCACTGAGCTACTTTCCCCAGAGTTCTTTTTATTTTATTTTATTTTAGTATTTATTTATTTGTTGTACTGGGGATTGAACCCAAGGGTACAAGGGTACTCTACCACTGACCTATACCCCCAGCCCTTTCATTTTTTTTTTTTTTTGCGGTACCGGGGATTGAACGCAGGGGCGTTCTACCTCCGCGCTACGCCCCCGGCCCTATTTTTTTATACTTTATTTTGAAACCGGGTCTCAGGAAGTTGCGGAGGGCCTCACTCAGTAGAGAGAGAGAGAGAGAGACAGGGAGAGAGAGACAGAGAGAGAAAGAGAAAGAGAAAGAGCTGAGGCTGGCCGCGAACCCGGATCCTCAGGTCTCCGCCTCCCAGAGTACTGGGATTACAAGCGTGTGCCACCACGCCAGGCGCTTAAAAGTGATTTTATAGTTTAGTAAGCAGTAGATTATCTATTGCTAGGGTTTTAAAGTAGTGGTAAATTATGTATAACTGGGAGTACTGGAATTACAAGCGTGCGCCACCACGCCCGGCTCATTTTTTATTTTGAAACAAGGTCTCGCTAAATTGCCCAGGCTAGCCTAGAATTTGCCATCCTCCTGTCTCAGGTTCCCAAGTAGTTACAATCACAAGCATGTGCCACCATGCCTAACCATCATATAATCCTCTTAACTTTTGTGTAGTTGAAAAAAATTGTGTGTGTGTGTGTGTGTGTGTGTGTGTGTGTGTGTGTTGCTGGAGATGGAACTCAGGGGCGTTCTACCTTTGAGCTACACCCCAGCCTATTTTATTATTTTATTTGGAAACAGTCTCACTAAGTAGCTGAGGCTGGCCGCAAACCTGTGATCCTCCTGTCTCAGCCTCCCCACGTACTGGAATTTCAAACATGCACCAATACATCAGCTTAAAAAACTTTTAAAATAAAAAAATTACAGGGAGGGGAAATATCTATACTTGTAATTAGGAGTTAAATTATATTCCTAAATATGAGATTAAAACAGGGAAAAAGTGTTTTTCCTAAAATTTATCAACATTATTTAACTTGTATAACAGTGATTGGCAAAAAGTAGAAAAAAAGCAAAACTACTGGTGATGCTATTCCAGGTGGGAAGTCAGCAGAGGGAAAAGTTATACAACAGTAAACACTCAAATGACTGTTTTGAAAAGAAATGCTTGATTTTCACTATATTCTGAAGAAAAATATTTATAATTGCTGGCTTAGGTTCTTTTAATATTGATTGACCTCATAATAAAGCCAGTTTTGGAAAAATACATACATGGTAAGTAAATGGTTTAAAAACCACTGGACCAAATATGAAGGGAGAAATATTCTTTAACTTCTTGAGTTATATAATGAAAACTAGAATGAAACACAAAAGGGGTATAAAATTTTTAATATTTCTATTTAATAACATTAGATCATATTTTTTTCTTTTCTTCTCTCACTCTCACTCTCTCTTTTTTTCTTTTTTTGTTTTTTTGGTGTGGTAATAGGAATTGAACCAGAGGCATTCTACCTCCGAGCTCCCTTTTTATTTTTTTTTGTGTTGAAACAGGGTCTTGTTAGATTGCTGAGAGTATCACCAAATTGCTGAGGCTATCCTTGAACCTGCGATCCTCCTGTCTCAGCCTTCCAAGTACTGGGATTACAGGTGTGCGCCACCGCACCCAGCTTAGATCATATTTTTTAAAAAACAAAACTTTTCAAAAACTACTTTAGAAGATGCTACAAGATTCCTGAAATTGTAAATATACAATGGCTTTTAACACCAAACACATCAACTATTTGAGCCTTCAGCCCACAGTGTTTCCTTTAGTCAGACCCAAAGGAGAAGCAAGCACTATCAGAAAAGCTTGACTTTTCCTTATCAACCAGTACATATTCCTCTTAAAAATTTTGAGGGCTGAGCTAGGATGTAGCTCAGTGGTACAGTGTGTACTTAGCACATGTGAGGCTCTGGGTTCAATCCCCAGCAAAACACACACACACACACACACACACACACACGCACGCACGCACAGACACACACAATTTTTTAAATAAATTATACATCTCTTCTTTGGCAACTAAGAAATTCACTCCAATATACTAACCAAATGTTATACATTTTTGTGTACCGTACTTAACTCTAGCTTGATCATATTTTCCTGCTAATATTTCTCTATTGACCTAGGTTGCTCATGTATTTTTATCCTTTAGTATATTACACGTATCCTTAAGTCACCATCAATTTATTTCTGAAAATTCAATGCGGCATTCAAATTCATTTGTTCTTCTAGCAGTGAATAAATATTTCATTGCCTACTTATGTTCTAAGAACTGGAGATAAAATGGTCTATATGCCCCAACCCTCATGGAACTTGCGCAATGATAAATACTATAAAGAAACATAAAACAGGGTAAAGTGATAGAAAGTAATGACAACAGATGGGAATGGGTTAGGGTTAGGGTTAGAATACTTTAGATAAGAAGGTAGAATACTTTAGATAAATCTCCTCTAGAATTTAATTGTAATCTCTTTCTGCAACAACATTAGGAAGGACTTCTGAGGGGCTTACCACTAATCAGACAAAAAAATTGTTTTTATAAGCACCTCATAAGGCAAAAAAATAAACATTTCTTTTCAAAGATACTTAATGGAAGCCAGAGGTACATTAAACAGTGACCTCAGCATGGAAGGGCTTTCTATTTTGTTAGAGAGGGTTGTATTTTGATATGAAGTCTGTATTTTCTAAACAACATTGCAGTAGTAATTAATTACTATTTGTGCTTGTCATTATTTTAAAAAATAGCTTTGTGTGGGGGGGTGCTGATTGAACCCTTAGTGTTCTACCTCTGAGCTATACCCCCAGCCCCATTTTATTTTTTATTTTGAAACAGGGTCTCACTAAGTTGCTGAGGCCCTCGTTAACTTGCGGAGGCTGGCTGCAAACCTGCCTCCTATTTCAGCCTCCCAAGTACTGGGATTACAGGCATGTGTCTGGCTATAAGCTTTTTTTTTTTAAGAAAAGATAATATAATGAGTTTAATGAGTTGTGAACCAGATTTAAGAAATTAGGACAAGTTAGATGAAGCAGTTAGGGCCACACATCTTTTTCTTTCTTTCTTTCTTTTTTTTTTCCTGAGACAGGGTCTTTCTATATTGCTGACACTGGCCTCAAACTCGTGGACTTAAGCCATCCTCCACCTTGGCCTCCTGAGCAGCTGGAGTGCCCAGCTAAGGCCACACATTTCCATTCACATTCAGCTTCTACAATAGTTGAAATAACATGTACGAAGAAGTAAGCTGGTATTATAGTGCTCATGTGTAAGACAAAGACAAAGACAAAGGAACAAGAGCTCTGTTCTCTTTCTCATCATCACCTCTACCCAAGGCGAGATAAACGGTAAGATATTTTTCTTGTTTACGTGAACTCGAGACAACATTTCTAGATGTCTCTGTACCAGCTGACATGCTTACCTTAAAAATGGTGCTGCTGAGACTCCATTTTCATCTAATTCATAAAATTTATCTGCTCGCAGGCCATCGGCAATAAACAACACTAATCTTCTTGCTGGAGGAGGCAATGGTGTGGACTGGGGAGTCATCCCATGAACCAAAGGGGACGTAAAATAAATGTCAAAGATGGAGGCGAACAGCACGAAATGCACGAGCAAGCCCAAAGTGAAGAACAGCAGCATATCCAGTGCAACTAATTTATCTTCAAGAAAAACTGAAAGAGGGAGCAAAATTAAACTGGGGTAAATCTTAATGCAATCGTATGTATTTCCACTTATCTTGATGACTACATATAAATTGAGCATGCATTTTAGGATATTATATAACTCACAACTTTGTTTTCATTTATGTTAACAATAAACATTATTTAATAATGAGATAATAAAATACATAAAATAATACATAATAAAGTACACCCAAGCAAAAAGTTCGAGTGTAATTATGACTAATAAACTATTTATAATAAATTTCAGTGCATACTAAAACAAAAATTAACAGAGTATCAAGCAACAAAGAAAGAATAAAATCAGTCCTAAAATGAGTTAGAGTTCAGTCAAATCAAATGCTATATAAAATCAAATGACAATTGCTGCTATTCTCAGAATTTAAAATTATTTCAATGTTTATGGATTAAAATTACTTAAATATTTTGAGTTTGATGTGTGTGTGTGTGTGTGTGTCTGTGTGTGTGTGTGTGTGTGTGTGTGTGTGTGTGTGTGTGTGGT